>SNQJ01S0028138.1:80453-95606 GCA_010110895.2 Picea sitchensis | reverse complement strand
ACTATTGTTTTTGAAGAGAGGCCCAAGTATTGTGGTATTGGATATGAACAAAGAGATGGAGCAAATTCCAAAGTTGAGGAGACAAAGGAAAAAGTTCCAAGAACAAATTTTGTTTCAAGTTCACCTCCTCAAGAAGGTTATAAAGGTGAAAGTTCAAGAACTTTTGTTTCAAGTTCAATCCCTCAAGAATGCAAAGATTGTGTTCAAGATGAATGCAAATGTGTGAAACAAGAGAGTTGTGAGAGCCATGAGGACAAGAACAGATTTGTTGGTCTGCAAAGGAGAGCTTGTAACTCTTCAAATTCACCTCCTCAAAGAGGCGATCAAGGTGAATGTTCAAGGTATAATTTTTCCTATCATTCAATTGCTTTTGATTATGTTAAGCATGATAAATTTGCATGTAAAAATGGAAGAAAAAGTCCATGTACATATTGTGGTTTATATAACCATCATGTTTCAAAATGTTGGAAAAGATTGACCACTTTCAATAAACTTTATAAGCAAAGACAACTTGAAAAGAGGATGCAAAAGATTTGCACTCATTGTCAGAAGAGGGGTCATCTCATTAACCAATGTTGGACATTGCATCCAACCACTCATCCACAACATAAGAAGCAGATGGATAAAGAGATTGGCAAAAATGGAAGAGGAGATTCCATCATCGATGTGAGTCAAGATGATTCACAAGAAGACGATTTTCAGCAGAAAAATTCACCATTGAGTTTGATTGGTAAGAAATGGTTGGATTTCTTGAGCAAGTAAGGCTTGCATTTTCTGTTGTAGATGCATATTTCAGCCTTATGTATACATTTATGTTGAGAGTATGACAAGTTGCAGCAGATTATCAAAATTTGTATGATGCAAGTTGCATGTGAATGCAATTCATTTGAAGGCATTCTTGTTGTTGCACAACTTCGCCAGGAGGAAGTAAAAGAGGGGTATGATGTTCACTAGTTACAACCATATATATTTTTCATATTCAGCTCTTATGTACCCACATGTTTTGGGTTTATGTACTTATGTTTGTACTTGAAGTAGAGTTGAAGAGCTATGCACATACATGTGTTTTTGTGTGTGCGTAAACAATGAGCTTGATGATAGTTCATCATGAATGATTCATGATTGTGTATCATGAATGTCGACTTGTCATTTTGGGAAGGTCGATGTGTTTCAAATGAGTCTCGACTTGTGTCGATGTTGTCTTGACGACTATGTTGTGTCGATCATGTTTTACGACTTGTGTTTAGTCGATGGTGTTTGTTGGCTTGTAAGTCGATTTTGAGTACACCAAGATGCAGGAAAACGCCATGTGCTTTGATGAAGTACAAGATGTGACCGTTTTCTTGAAGAGAAAAAAAACTTTGTTGGCATCATTTTCAGTCTTGTATAAATTTGTTTTCAAGATTGATGGTTTTCTTGGTTTGTGACAAGATGTCGCAGGAAAGTTTTTGCAGCCATTGTAGAGCGGATTGTTTTGACACCAAAGAGTTCACAAGAGGGACTTGATTCTCAGTGGAAAGGCTGACAGTCTTCCAAGTACAAAGAGAACAGTGGGTCAGCAGCAGCCAAAGAACAGTGGTTGAGGGACATAGCCAGTTGCAGTGCAAGGCATGTCAAGGTATCCAGGTGATTGTCAAAAAGAATTTTCAAGTAGAATCAGTTGATAGAACTTGGGAAGCAGAAGAGTATTGAATCTCAGATATATAATCATAAGCTTTTGTGGGTCCAAAAGCCTTTCAGTGGGAAGGCGTGATCAGAATCTGGACTGGGGGTCAAAATTTTGCTCAAAAATCAAATTTCTCAGAATTGCCTCAAAACGAACAGGTGCGTAGCCCTCATTGTCACGAACCCAACGCAACTCGTTTGGGTTCAAAATAGCATCAGATGAGAGAGATATCGTGTTCTATTCAAATAGTCAAATAGGTAAAAAAAATGTGCTGACTGTATAGTCCGTACGGATGTTGACGTGGCAGAGGCTGTACAATGACGTGGCATGTCCGTACGATGATGTGGCAATTGATGATGTGGCATTCATTGATTGGCATATTTTGGACGAATCTTGTTGTGACACGTGGCATCATTTTGGAAAATGGTATGGTGCCACGTGGCCCAGGCATGGGCTACCACATGGCACCCTATTATGGTAATGGTTGTTGGTTTCAAAAGTTCATGGGGTCCATGGGGATAAAACCTTGGACCTCCAATACACACCATAGCCTTTGCAAAGTCTGTGCTGCCAACGTACCACACTATATTACTTATTATATATATGTTGTTATATAAATTTAAATTCGCATATGTTTTAAGTTGGCGCGGGGTCTAGGCTGGGGCTTAGCCCCAACCCCTGATTTTATGTGTATTACCATATGACCCTTTGTCACACAGAGAGTGCGCGCATGTTTGAACATTTGGCGGTTAACCATTGGTTTTTGGAACTAGCCCTTTTGCGTGTTAAGACTTGGTCACATGGACTCATATGCCCACGGTTTTGGTGGTTAGGGGTTGGGCGCGGCCTAACCATTCGACAATTTTGACCATTTTTCGGTTATGCATTGGTGCTAGGTTTTAGCATGATATTGAGTGTGTGTGCTAGGTTGGACGTACAAAGGTGCGTTTTGGCGAACCAGAGACATCAAGCTTGAAGAAAGAAAATGGCAGGAGGCCTATCTTCTTCATTTTTTGGCCAAATGAGGTGCTGAAAAAGCCTAGCTAGGGGTTTTTGGATGTTCTAAATCCATTGGCATTGTTTTCAAAGGAATTTGAAGACTTATTTTGTAGGTTTTACACCATTGAAGTTTCAGAGAGCTCCAGGGAGCTTGAAGCCCTCATTGATTGAGGTCATGCTCAGATGAGCCAAAGTCTGTTTTCTGTGACTGAATAGTCATCTTTGGCTAATTTTTATGGTCTGAAAACTTTGGTATAGGTTTCAGATCCATTTGAGGACTTTTACAGGTGTTGTTTCCATAAGGAATCTCAGGGAAGCTCAAGGCCACATGTAGAATAGGTCATGCCCGAATGAGCCATGATCCGTTTTCAGAGTTCTATTAGTCATTTCTGGGGTTTTTATGTATTCTGAACCCAATGGTACAGTCAGTATTTCCATTGGAGTTGAGAAGCAGCTTGTAAAATAATTTTTGACAAACTAATCCCAAAGAGCCAAGTCCATTGATGGAGGCTCAAGGAGATGTAGCCCAGAGAGGGGTGAACTCCTTTATCATCTTGTTCTTGTTGTGAGTGTTTGCTGGTTATTATTTTCTGCAATTTATTTTTGCTGTTGTATTTATGAAAACAACATATTTAATCTTACAAATATCTCACACATAAACATTTAAAATAAGCATGAACTTAACACATAATTTATCTTGCATAACAAAGACATTGAGCAAGGTCCTGTAAATTTTATTTAAATGGAATAGAGGGTGCTTGCATAGCATAACAAGTCAGTACCCTATTTTCATATCAATCATCACACCCAACTATATTCCCCTATGAAGACACCATCACTTGGATCTTGAAAAACATATATGTGAATGACACATACGTCTGCAACACCAAAAAATATACCATAGCCTCGTTCAGGCCAAAGTATCTGGTGAAATTATATCATATTGAGAGAGGGACTAAGAATCTGGACAACAAAATCATCAATGAATTTGAATACACTCCTAAGGATCTATTTCCCAAATGGTACAAGGCCGAAAAACAACTCAAGTACAAGCCCAAGGGAGGGTACCCCACGAGCTCTCTGAGAAGGCCTTATCGATATCTGGTAGCTATGTTATGCTATCTATATGGAGAACCAGATGCATCCCAATTTTATCTATCATATATTCCTTTGATATATTACTACGCAGATGAGGAGGTATCATTAAATTGGGATGATATCTTATCAGAAAACCTAACAGTCGCCATCTCTGTAATTAAGGGATCTCAAATTGGAACATTCCTAAAATTTCACATGTCCTCATACCTCTTGGACATTATGTGTGCATCCCATCGATACCTGAAGATGGGTTGGAAATTGAAGTACTCAAACTGACCATCCATGTATATTGAAAAGTTCTCTAGGACCACAAATATCAAACATAGTACTTGATGCAGGAGCATCTCTCCAACGTCATCAAGCGCCAGCCAATCAACATGCCCAACACGCATTCAATGGAGAGGAGAGGTGAAAACCTCTCACTTTCAAATTTCAAACTTGAATTTAATGTATTAAATGTTTGTAAGGCTGGTAGAGTTGAAGCCATTCCTTCGAGCATGCTGTAGTTGGTGTCACCTGAATGGGTAATAGGTTTATGGGGATCTAGATCCAATTCGGATTAGATGGCCCATTCAATGTAATTCATTGTAATTAATGAGAGTTGGTGAGGATGGAGGGAAGCGCTTGAGGATCCCCCTTTTGTAAAGATATATTCTTTTTTTTTTTAGAAAAAAGACATGGGAAGAATAGAGAAAATAGGGAAAAGAGAAGAAGTCGTGACTCTATTGCAGTTAGAGCTTGAGCACATTTGTAAAGAGGCATTTTTATTAATACAAACAGAGAGCATTTTTTCCTGCATGTTATCCTGGGTAATTGAATGAATGTATTTATGTGCTTATGATATGATGTAGATGTATGTTTATACGAATTTGTAGGTTACAGACATAATTTTTTTTCTGTTGGGTTCTTTGATTCCCGGTCTGGTTATTTGTGGCTTCATGCAAGAGGTTGCATGATAGAACACTGTGGGTTTTGTAAGCCAGTGAAGAAGAGTGCACTTTTGAATTCTATAGAATTTAGATAGAGACGTGCCATGAGGATGCACCAGAGGAAGTCTTAGACTCAGGGAGAAACCCCAAGGTTGTTAAACACCTTGGAGGAAAAAAAAATGTGCAGAGGAAGTCACAGAAAGAAGACAGAACTACTGAACGTTCTGTAGAGCTCTGTCAGGAGTGCATCAAGCGAGTGCATAGAGTGCACCAGAGAACTCTATTTCGAGTTCTGAGGAAAGGGAAGTGTCGAAGAGAAGACACTTATAGAGTTACTGAACACTCTATGGGCTCTGCAAGGTGTGCATTGAGCAAAGGAGCGACAAGAGGGCGTGAAGCATTTCTTTTCAAGAAATACTCTGGATCTGAGATTGAGGAAATCTTAGCAGCACAAGGAGTGTGCGCGGGTGGACTTATTCTAAGTACCGAAGCTCAGGAGGAACAATGCCTTTGCACACAGAGAAACAGAAGAAAGGAGTAGAAGGTCGAGAAACCCCATCAAATTTTTAAAGTTGACAAAGCTTGGGAGAAATAATGTTTCAAGAATGAATGTGAGACTAGTGTCGTAGGGATTGTAGATGATAAATTAGAGGTTGAACCTTCGAAGGGTTGAAATCCTCCAAGCCAGGAAGAAAGTGCAAAGATCAAGAGGAGGAGCTACGGTTGTTGGTGGATCAGTTGCGGAAGGTGAGATCTGGACCATCGGATTAGTGTCCAGACAGGAGGAGCACACATAGGAGGTGATCAGATCTAAGCCGTCATATGTGGAAGCGAGGATCAAAATCCATTGATCTCGAAGTAAGGGGTGCGCATTTTAAGTTTTCACCATTTCATGAATTGGGAAACATAAGAGGGAGAGTCTTTCGACTCGCAGAGACATGAAACTGTGAAATCATGCTAGCCATTGGATTTGGAGTGCAGTGGCATGAGAGCTACTAGATCAAGGATACGTGCACAGGGTTTAGTCCCTAGGACGTGCACATAATATCAAATCGTGATCGTCATATCTTGCATAAAGGACCAATATCCATCGGATCCGAAAAGAGGAGAATGAGGTTTAACCCTCATAGAAGCAAAGGAGAGGACTCAACAAAATCCTGAAAGCATCGTGACCATCCACAGGAGGACACGTGGAAAGCGGTGAAGGTTTCAGGAAAAGGCCCGAAATATTTTGAGCCATCAATCTAGTTAGATCGTGGTCATTGGTTCCAGCAGGACCTGGGCCATTGATCTCTTAGAAGAGAGATTTTGGCATTTCATGGACCAGGGATTCAAAAGGGAAAGGAGGAATGCTTATGTCGCAATTCCCCGAATCGCAAAATCCAGTAGTGCTTTGACGTTAAGCACGTAGTCACAGAGTGGTGGTCGTGTGGACAGAGGCTAAGGGAGGAGTCAAATTCGTTAAGCCCTTTTTGGCATTTCAGGACTCGGGTGTTTGAGAGGCTAGGAGTCGGGAGACGTTGAGTCCCGACTCACGAAATCGCGAAATGATCGTGGTCGTCGATCGAGGAGGATGCAGGACCGTCAGATCTGGTTTGGGGAAGGACCGAGATTCAAGGTTTCAAGAGGCAAAGGGATGATACTCTTGAACATCAAAGTCCCGAACCATGAAAGACGCCTTTTGGCATTAGCGCATGGTCACGAGGAAGGGGTCACATGGAGAAGGTTTAAGGGAGGAGCCAAGGAGCCGTTAGACCCTTTTGGGGTTCAACATTTCGGAAATTCTGAGGACAAGGAGCCGAGGCACTTTGCATTGAAAAACCTAAAGTCGCGAAATGCGAAAGGTGCCTATTTGGCTTGGCTCGAGGTCATAGTGACCTGGTTTCTTGGAGGAGGTGAAGCTCACACCTTGTGATTGTTTGCATAGGTGGGGTTTCCAAAGGAGTCGTGGATCATTTGGGTTCCAGCGAGAACCCACTAAGTTGTTCCAGCTTACCACAGTTGTGGAGATCAATCCTACGTGGATCTCGGCTTAAGGGTCGGGGGCTTGCGCCAAAGAGGTTCTGGGAAGCTCATGAGAAGGAGCTCATGATTTTTTCAGCTGAGGAGTATGATGCAGGAGCATCACTCCAACGTCATCAAGCGCCAACCAACCAGCACACCCAACACATGTTCAATTGAGAGGAGAGGCGCAACCCTCTCACTTTCAAATTTCAAACTTGAATTTAATGTATTGAATGTTTGTAAGGCTGGTAGAGTCGAAGCCATGCCTTCGAGAATGCTGTAGTTGGTGTCACCTTAATGGATGACAGGTTTACGAGAATCTAGATCCAATTCGGATTAGATGGCCCATTCAATGTAATTCATTGTAATTAATGAGAGTTGGTGAGGATGGAGGGAAGCGCTCGAGGAGCCCCCTTTTGTAAAGAGATCTTCTTTTTGTTTTTAGAAAAAAGACAGGGGAAGAATAGAGAAAATAGGGAAAACTGAAGAAGCCATGACTCTATTGCAGTCAGAGCTTGAGCACATTTGTAAAGAGGCATTTTTATTAATACAAACAGAGAGAAGTTTTTCCTGCATGTTATTCTGGGTAATTGAATGAATGTCTTTATGTGCTTATGATATGTTGTAGATGTATGCTTGTACGCATTTGCAGGTTACAGACATAAATTGTTGTCTGTTGGGTTCTTTGATTCCCGGTCTTGTTCTTTGTGGCTTCATGCAAGAGGTTGCATGACAGAACACTGCAGGTTCTGTAAGCCATTGAAGAAGAGTGCACTTCTGAAGTATGTGGAATTTAGACAGAGACTTGCCATGAGGATGCACCAGAGGAAGTCTTAGACTCAGGGAGAAACCCCAAGGTTATTGAACACCTTGGAGGAAAAAAAAAATGTGCAGAGGAAGGCACAGAAAGAAGACAAAACTACTGAATGTTTTGTAGAGCTCTGCCAGGAGTGCATCGAGTGAGTTCATAGAGTGCACCAGAGAACTCTATTTCAAGTTCTGAGGAAAGGGAAGTGTCTAAGAGAAGACACTTACAGAGTTACTGAACACTCTATGGGCTCTGCAAGGTGTGAAATGAGCAAAGGAGCGCCAAGAGGGTGTGAAGCATTTCTTTTCAAGAAAGACTTTGGATATGAGATTGAGGAAATCTCAGTAGCACAAGGAGTGTGCGTGGGTGGACTTATTCTAAGTCTCGAAGCTCAGGAGGAACAATGCCTTTGCGCACAGAGAAACATAAGAAATGAGCAGAAGCTCGAGAAACCCCATCGAGGTTTCAAAGTTGACAAAGCTCAGGAGAAACAACGTTTCGAGAACGCATGAGAGACTAGTGTTGCAGGGCTTGTAGATGATAAATCAGAGGTTGAACCTTCGAAGGGTTGAAATCCTCCAAGACAGGAAGAAAGCGTAAAACTAAAGAGGAGGAGCTACAAATGTTGGTGGATCCTCTGTGGAAGGTGAGATCTACACCATCAGATTAGTGTCCAGATAGGAGGAGCGCACATAGGAGGTGATCATATCTAAGTCGTCATATCTAGGAGTGAGGATCAAAATCCATTGATCTCGAAGTAAGGGGTGCACATTTTAAGTTTTCGGCATTTTGCGGACCATGAAACATAAGAGGAAGATTCTTTCAACTCCTAGAGACGTGAAACTACAAAATCGCGCCAGTCATTGGATCTGGAGCACAATGGCATGAGATCTCCTATATCAAGGATACATGCATGGGGTTTAGTCCCTAGGAGGTGCACAGAAGATCAGATCATGACCGTCAGATCTTGCATAAAGGACTGATAGCCATCGAATCCAGAAAGAGGAGAATGAGGTTTAACCCCAGTAGAAGAAAAGTAGAGGACTCGACAAAATCTGGAAAGCATCGTGACCGTCCACAGGAGGACACATGGAAAGCAGTCAAGGTTTCAGGAAAAGGCCCAAAATATTTCAAGTCATCGATCCAGTTAGATCATGGTCGTCGGTTCCAGAAGGACCTGGGCCGTTGATATCTCAGCAGAGATATTTCGGCATTTCGTGGATCGAGGATTCAAAAGGGAAAGGAGGAACGCTTGCATCGCGATTCCCCGAATTGTGAAAGTCGATAGCGCTTTGACGTTAAGCGCATAGTCATAGAGTGGTGGTCGCATGGATAGAGGCTAAGGGAGAATTCAAAGTCGTTAAGCCCTTTTCGGAATTTCGGGACTACGATGTTCGAGAGGCCAGGAGTCGAGAGACGTGGAGCCCCGACTCGCGAAATCGTGAAATGATCGTGGTCGTCGATCGAGGAGGATGCAAGACCGTTGGATTTGGTTTAGGGAAGTACTGAGATTTGAAGTTTCAAGAGGCAAAGGGAAGGGACTCTTGAACGTCGAAGTCCTGAAACACGAAAGGCACCTTTTGGCGTTAGCACATGGTCACGAGGAAGGGGTCACATGGAGAAGGTTTAAGGGATGAGCCAAGGAGCTGTTAGACCCTTTCGGGGTTCAACATTTCAAAAATTATGAGGACAAGGAGCCAAGGCACTTTGCGTCGAAAACCCCGAAGTCGCGAAATGTGAAAGGTACCTATTTGGCTTGGCTCGAGGTCATAGCGACCTAGTTTCTTAGAGGAGGTGAATCTCTCACCTTGTGCTTGTTCGCACATGTGGGGTTTTCAAAGGACCTGTGGATCGTTTGGGTTCCAGTGAGAACCCATTGAGTTGTTCCAGCTTAGAACAGTTGTGGAGATCGATCCTGCGCAGATCTCGTCCTGAGGGTTGGGGGTTTGCACCAGTACTAGAAGATATGTGAACATTCTGCAAAGTTCTCTGGCCCCCTTGTATGAGTTCATAATCTGCACCACGTCCCCCAGCATGAATGACAAGGAAATGGAGGTCATTAGAAGGATATTATACTAGTACCTCATTGAAGACGACACCTACATAAGAGTCTATGGTGCGATGAAGCCCCCTCATATCCTTCCTCGATTTTTTCTTGATAATATTGTTCTCTAAGAGGTTTCCTATCAGACTATAATACATGGGGTGGTGGGAATGCTATCTCAAGCCAAAAAGGAAATTTGGCCACCACTAACACTATACATTGGGAAATACTTCTTCTTTGAAAATACCAAGCAGGATCAAGAAGAGGTAAACAACCTGATGTCTTATAATTTTGGAGAAGAATGATTCTGAAGGCACGATCTCAATAATGTCGTAAGATACCACTTCAAAAAAAGGTTCTACCTTGGGAATATGCGAAAAATATCTAGGAAGAGGAGGAAGTACCTCAAAATTCTCTAACTTATGACAATGTAATCTTCTGAAGACATGTCCAACCCAAAGGAATAAGTGTAGATGAAGAAAGAGCTAGAGAAGAAGTGCGAAAGAAAGCAAAAGAGGAGGTGGTCAAAGAATCACCCCCCACCTATACCTCAGTACACTCAAGATCGACAGGGGAAGAAGAGGAAACACCAACTGACAAGAAAATAAGGAATAAGGAGAAATTCCACAAGAAAAATAATGTTGCTGCAAAGAAAAAATGGAAGACTAAGGTAGAGAAAGGCAAAGACGAGGCAGAAGAAAAAGTTGTAGCAGAAAGGGAGACCAAATAAAGAGAAGAAGCATCAAAGAAAGCAACAGAAAAAGTGGCTGAATAAACAACCACCAAAGTAGAAAAAGTAGAAAAGCATTATAAATATACAAAGAACATAGATTCTAACACTCACCCAATGGATATAGATCCCCAAGAGGTGTAAACTACAAGCGTCAACATGGATAGATCAGTTAGTGGGTTAGGATTTGGACTCTAGACGTTGTTTCAACCAAGTGAAGTACTTGATTTAATAAGATTCAATTATGATAGAAATATCGATAGGATCATGCAAGAACATTTGAAGAAAGTATCAACAACTGAAGGAATGCCAATCTCAGTTGTCACACACGTTCCTATAACCAAATATGTAAGGGAAAACCTAATAGCCACTAATACAATTGGTTCTACCTTTATTAAATCCAACGAAGACAACATTCAAATGCTATGCTAGAATAATCAAGAGAAAGAAGAGAAAATCAAGGATCTTGAAAGAAAGCTCCGACAGGTACAATTAGACGAAGGAAACATACACAACTTTAAAGCAAGTGCTGAAAAATTGAGAAACGATTTGGAAGAGGCCCTTATAGACATGTATGCAAAACTACATATCTTCCAATAGACGACAACTATAATAAAGGATCAATGTAGTCCAGTGAAATAAAAGCTCACATAGTTCAATATGATCCAAGAAAGGATAGGCTACCTTGACCAATGGATCACCGAAAAATCTTGAGGCACCAATTGAACTTTATCGTCCCTCTAAAATGGAAAGACAAACTCATATCCACTCACTAGATTGTTGTCAACAAGATGGGAAAAGAGATGAAAAATATACAACTAATTCATTGGAAACATGTTTGAAACTGCATAAGGCTGTCAAGAACTAATCAGAGGATGTTGACTTCCCCCACTAGCTGAGCTCGGACAAACCTTGGTTATGGAAGAATTAATTGAAAAAATCCAAGACAACACCAATCAAAGGAGAGATATTACTGAGGTAGCTACTGAAGTAACCATGGACCTCATAGAACAACACATTGTACAACTGACTAGACTCCACACCATGACCCAAGCGTTCATGTTCACTCTATCTAAAGATATGTAGGTCCTATAATAAAACACAACCATGCATGCTACTACACTCAAAGAGCTATTATATAGAAGGATCATCTCATTGTATTATCAACTGGAAGTGTGGATAATATATCTCATAGACAATAATCCTTGAATAAGATGAAATAACAAACTAAATCCTATTTTGTCTTTTCTCAACCGACCTCAATTTTGTCTTTAGTGTACACCTATCACCAGGAAGTAGGAAGTTGAACAATTTTGTAACAACCTTTTCAATAAGAAAGAAATGAGTCACTTAGCTATTACTAAGAATTTTATAAGAAAGAGTAGAGGCTCATTTTTAAAGTACTTTTGGATTTTCAAGCAATGTATAGACCCAAGAAATAACTCAAGAACTTATACTTTGTTAATGAATATTGAGAAGCCCTCAGGGCCAGTTTTTTGAACAAGGAGCACTTGTGTGTGACATTGTCTTTGCTTTGAGTTATTTTGAGTGGAGATGCATGCAGTTCACATGAACTGTAAGAATTCTTGTTTTCCTATGGATTAATCTTATGCACTCTATGTTATTCTATAGTTTTGAGTATTCTCTTGTATATATTTAAGTCTTGAGATTGCTGACTAGTTAATGTATGCATTGATATAATTTATATTATTCTCATTGTATATAGTTGCATGAACTTATTTCTAGTTTTGCTCTTCTATTTCATCTATATGTGTGGAAGTTTATGCAGAATTTGGTTTCATTTACGACTCATTGGTTACTTTAGTATGCTCCTAGCTAGGATAGATTAAAGTAGATTAGCAGTAGATTAGTTTATTTTGAATACATAGTCTTCATCTACATATTCGCATTGCATATCCACTCATCATCAATACTCATCGATAAACCAGAATGTAACCAACCAAAACCCCCAAAAATAGTAATGGCATCCAAAACAAAATCTAGATGGGTCTCCTAACCCAAATGGTGCATAGTCTAGTTGGGACTGTGTACCGGGGAGTACCCATTACTATTGTCGGGTGAATTCAGACCCGTCAACAATATGATAAACCTTATAATCAATATCATATTATTTTTGGGTGAAATATTCCTTTTGGAGTGCACATGGTGTGTCCTAGATCCTTCTCATGGTTAATGATCCATAAAAGTAGTGTGTAGAGACTAAGAACTTAGGTTGTTACTACACACCATGTCATGAAAATAGTGCACAGTTCTACAACACTAGTTTCCATCCTTGAAGAATGTCTTAGGTGAGGAGCCCACCCTTGGTATGTTAAACCTTTGAATTGGGGCCATGTCATAGTCATGAGCCAAACATTCCATACTAAAGGCATCTCTCATGGTCAAGGGAATTATAATTATAATTATTAAAATAGAAATAATAAATGTTAAATGATAATAATAATAATAATAATAAGAATAAGAATAATAAGAATAAGAATAAGAATAAGAATAATTTTTAAATAATAACAATAATAGTAGTAGTAGAAACAAAAATAATTTTAATTTTTATATTAACAATAAAATAAAAAATTATATTTCTATGTGTATTTTGTTTTAGTCTTGTATTACAGGATGCTAAAAGATGCTAAAATGACACTAATATGACACAGGTTGATATGGGAATAACACATTTGTGACACTGAGATGAAATAGGTATGAAATTGAATGATGCGTGCTATATATCAGTGCTGATATNAGTCAACAGATAAATGATGCAAGGTCATTGCAACAATTAAAAAAAATGACACGACCTTATTTTTGCAGCATTGTAATTGTCCATTTCAAATATAATCCAACAAGGGGTTTGGGGGTGTTCCCTTATTTCATTCTCATTTCATTCTCATTTCATTCTCATTTCATTCTCATTTGCGAGTGTCCAACAGAGATTCCTAGAATTCAAAGGGATTTGTAGGGGTGCTCAATAGGAGAGAGAAAATGAGATTTAAGGGGCATCATTGGATCTCTTGAATTTAAAAATACGTTTATTATTTTTTTCCTCATTTTTGTAATTTGCAGATTTAAAAAAAATGTGATGTGTGTTTTGAATATGGAATTTGGGTTATGGATATCCATTCCTCTTCCCCCAATTCTCTCCCTCGTCCTCTCCCTGATCTCCTTCCACTTATCCTCACTCTTCCTCTTCCCCTCTTCCACTCCTCTCTCTTCCTCTTCTCCTCTTTCACTCCTATTTTCCTTCTTTCCTCCTCTCCTTCCTATCCCTATTTTCCTTCCTCCCCACCCCTCCTCTCCTTCCACTTCTACTCCCTCGTCCTCTCACTCTTCGCCTCTTCTACTCCTATTTTTCTCCCCGCATCCTCTCCTCTTCTCTCCTTCCTCTCCTTATGTCCCTCTTCTCCTTCCTCTCCCTCTTCCTTTCCTTCTAATCACCCCTCTTCCTCTTCACCTCTTCCCCCCTTATCTCCATATTCCTCATTTTTTCCCCTTCCTCTTATTTTTCTTATCCCTCTTTCACTCATCCCCATCTTTATTGTCTCTTCATCTACTGCTATAGTCCCATAAGTTCCCTAATTTCTACTAGAGAATCATCTATACTCCTTACTATAAGGAGATATATCAAATGATTATTTCCATGAATTATATATTCCAAATTTCAAAACTACCAAATGCATAGCTACCCAATATATTGGAGACTTTGACCATGGCACATGATGTTTGCTTATATATATATATATATATATATATATACTTGAAACTCCCAAGGATTAACAAAAAATCTCACTAAATCAACCAAAAATAATGAATGAAGAGATGAACAAAGTTACCAACTTGACGAGAACCCTCTAGAGTTCTCATTTTCTTGGAGGTCACATTTAGTGGTTGTTTTTACCCTCATTTCCAAACATGTTTCCACCAATGGGACCCTTTTTTTAGTGGAGGTTAAAATTACAACATTTTGCAACCATGATCTTTAATGTTGCTAGCAAAATCCTTAAAATCATCCCTTGAATCGAAAGGTGGCGCTATTGTTAGCACCTCTTTTACCTTTTCAAGGTTAAAATTACATCTGGCTTCAAACCACGAACTTAACAATTGGTACCATTGCAACCAGAATATTAAATCAACTCTTGAATTGAAAAGTGGTGCTACAAGTAGCACTCTTTTAGTTTTTTGAGGTCAAAATTATAACATATTTGAAAACATGGTCTTAAATTCTTCTAACATTACAACCAAAATCTTAAAATCAACCATTGAATAAAAAATAAGTGCGAGTAGTAACACCATTTTTAATTTCAAACTTAAAATTCCAATATTTTTTTAACCCTTGTCTAAAAAAGTGTCATTGTTATAATCCAAATTGGCATACTCACACCTACTCCACGATCATTTCCCCCTTAAAATAATTGAAAGAAAAAACCTTGAAATTTTTAATTATTCCTTTTTAAAACAAGTTATTATTCTTTTTGTCAAAAACAATTTAAAATATATATTTTTTAATCAAATTAAGAACAAAACTTTATAAAAATTATAAAAAAATTGTAAAAATTGAATTTAAAAATAAAATAAAATGTTTTTTTTAAAACCAAATAAAAAACCCTAGTATAATAATGTTATATATCAAATAAACATACAAAAATAAAACACACACAAATTAACTTAAAACAAATTTAAAAAAGAGTAATATAAAAAAATATTAAAAACAATAAAATATAACGAATTAACATAAAAATAAAAATAAAAGCTATTAAAGAAAAAAAAACTTTTAAAAATTTATGTTAAAATCATATATGTGTTAAAGGGGATGGTATGATTCTCAGAATCATCCTTCCCCTCTTTATGAACCTTTAGTACATA
>SNQJ01S0028138.1:38193-80443 GCA_010110895.2 Picea sitchensis | reverse complement strand
ATTTTTTTCATGTTTATTTTTTTATAATTTCATTTTTAATGTTATATTTTTACATTTATTTCTATAATTTTTTTTAGTTCCTGTTTTTAATCTATTTAAATTTATTTAAATTTGTTTACATTTTTTTTTGTTTGCTAATTTGTCTGTGACCTGCGGGACTAGCCCGTGGCTTGATAAATAGTGACCCAAGGGCATCTAAGCTGTCAAAATCACCCGGGGATCGCACTCGACCTGAGCCACACCAACCCTTAACATGGTTGGATTTTTTTGTCCCCGTAGGTTTCGAACCGGTGACTTTAACATCAGAAAGTGTCTTAACACCACACTCCATCATCGATTGTCCTACACCTCGGGGACTCAAATTTGTTTACATTATTTTTAATTTATTTTATGTTTTATTTGATTTTTTCTAAAAATATATATATATTTTTAGTTTTTTAAACATTTTTTTTTAAATAAAAATGATAAAGAAGGTGATGGTGGAGTTGGGGTAAGTGGGATGATTTTGATTACAACAATGATGATTTTTTATGCCATAACTTTAACATTAATATTGTAATTTAAAGTCTAAAATAAAAAGGGTTCTACTGCCAACACCTCTTTCCGATTCAGTGGTTGATTTTAAGATTTTGGAAACAATGGTATCAATTGTTAAGGCCATGGTTTCAAACAAATAGTAATTTCAACCCTCCAAGAAACAAAAAGATGTTATTCATAAAATTTGTTTTCAATTCAAGGGTTGATTTTATAATTTTGGTTATAACAATACTAGTTGTTAAGGTCATGGAAATAAGTTATAATTTTAACCCCAAAAGATAAATGGGTGCTATTGATAGAACCACTTTTGGGTTTAGGGGTTGATTTTAAGGTGTTTGTTAGTGACATTAAAAACCATGGTTGCAAAAGGTTGCAATTTTAACCCCAAGAAATAAAAGGGTGCTACTAGTGGAACCGCTTTTTGATTCACGAGTTGATTTTAATATTTTTGATGCAAAAATATGGATTTTTATTACTAGAGTTCTCGTTGTGAGGTCACAGTTCTCATTAGGTTGGTAACTATGTTGATTTCATAGTGAAATTTGAGAGGAAACAAAGTTAAAGGTTGAACATATTTCCCCTATATAAGACAAGTTAGAAATTCATGTATAACAAAATACATGTTGTACAACAATTTTACTAGTTTCCAAACTTTATTACTATCACTTTTGCTATCCTTTCCATGTCAAGTTCGAAAATAACTAACTCTAATAGATTGGTGAAAGTATGAATGGTAGAATTAATTTCAACATTTCCTTGAACTAATATTCAAACTTTGATTGAAGAGCATTCCACAATTCTATCTTGACCATGGATACAACATTTTTAATGAAATTTTCCTTGGTTTCCTTATATATAATTGAAACTACCACTTTGGCATGTTCATTCGATAGGTGGTGAAGCCAAGTTGTTTGATTAAGCATCACTCATCAACAATGCTAATAAGTTGTTTTTCAATAAATCCTTGGCTAACCAACAATGCTAGAGAGTTAGTCAAGGAAAGAAAGGAGGATGAGATAAGAAAAGGAAAAATAATTGCAATTGATGAAGGCACCAACAACAAAAAGACTTTGGTGAGTTGTAATTATATACTTTATGATTGATATACAATATTGAAAAATAATATTTATTTTACAAAGAGTTGCACATATAATTCTAATCGTTACTTATTGTAGTTTTTTTTATGTTGCAAAAACTCTTGATAAAAAACTACATCATTCATAAATACTATAACAAAAAGAGAAGGACCATACCTAGATATGGATTACTTGTATTCAATGCAACAAGGAGAAATTTCCAAGGATCTTAGTCATAGTATATTTGAGTATGTCAAACCATGGTATGATTTATTCTACATTTTTAAGAGAAATTAAGAATATAATTGAATTGAACATACTACCTTATTCATGGAATTTATTCATTCTATGACAACCATATTAATGTTTGAAAACATAGCACATAGCACATAGATGAGAATGAAGAGAGATGAACATTGATATGTTTTTAACTTGTGATATTTCTTTGATGTGACCTTGTAGTACAATTGACTTACTTTTGTGGTCATTTTTTAGACATTAATAAACTTAAACGATCTTATATTTTCTTTTGTACATGCACAAAATTGATTCAAAGATATTAACTATTACACATTCTTTAGGTCAAGATGGAAGGTCCACAATTAGAGGGTGCTTTGTAAGTTTATCGATAGAATGCATTTTATTATGCTCATATACTAACTAGCTTAATATATGTTATTATTAAATATAGTTTATTTTATTTCATACAATTAAATGATTATAGCCATGAGCCCTCCATGGAAGAAATAAAATATTCCCCAAAGAAGGGTTATTAAATGGTGGAAGATATGTAGCCCATGCCCAATGAAATTAATTATTAATTATGTGTTTATATGTTTAGCTTACATATAGTTGGAATTATTTGTTCATCAATTGAAATATATTATATTCTTTCTAAATTTCTTCAGAAGATCAAGGAAAAACGACTTTTACTTTTCCATGGGGTACTTATGTCTATCGAGTGCTACCTTTTGGATTGTGCAATGCCCCTGCCACTTTTCAAACGGTTGTCCTTGGGATATTTTATGACTTGATTCATGATTGTGTTGATATATACATGGATGATTTCACTATATATAGGGATACTTTTGAAGAAGACGTGGCTAACCTTGAGAAAGTCCTTGTAACATGTCAGCAAACAACATTTTCCCTTAGTAATGAAAACAATTACATGCTACTCACTGAGCGAATTGTTCTTGGTCATCACATATCTCCTACAGGGATTAGAGTGTGTTGGATTACTGAGAGGGGGGGTGAATCAATAATATATATTTTTAATCCTTTTAACCACAATATGCAAGTTCTATTTATCTTTATGACCAACATAACATTATCATCCAATAAGTGTAGAGTAAATAAACCGTGAACAAATGAACAATCATATAGATACACAATACACTAGTATTTTTTACGTGGAAACCCAATGCAAGAGAAAACCACATAATGATTTTTCTTATTTGTCTTGAAGAATTACATTAATTGGAACCACCAACTTCCTTTGTTTTCTAGTTGCAATTGAAAGGATGCTTTGACCCCCTGTTTTTAGGCTACAACATCAGGGAAGCTCCAACTCCCTAATTCTTTGGCTACAACCAGAAGGAGGCTACAACCCCCCTATGTTCTCCAACTACAACCAGAAGGTGGCTACAACCACCTATCCTTGCCCCATCCAACCGCCATGAAATATAAATGGAAAATGTATAAACTGAATATGTCACTGTCACAACCTGTTCTGTCAAATATGTCACTAAGAAACCTGTCACTGTATACTCATCAACCAATCTGATCTGATCACATATACCTCAAACACTATACCACAAGTCTGTACCTCAAAACATGTGCTAGAACCTCACTATTATATAACCTCTATCTGTATCAATAACTTCAACAACATACCTCAACCAAAATCCCTCAAACATGAACCAATACTAAACTTCAGTAGATCTTCCTCAGATCAAATCTACAACAAGCCCTAAACTTCCAAGAGGGAGTCCAACAGATTTACAAGGAAAACCCTCAACCATATTTATAAATTCAACACTACATATATGAAAACCATACCTTTTTTCTTCTTGTAGCGTTATGCTGCCACGGTTTTGCTGCCACAATTTTTCTGTCATGATTTTTTTGCTGCGATTTTTCTGTCGTGGTTTTTCTACCGCATTTTTTCTGTCACGATTTTTCTGTCACACTTTTCCTGCCGCGATTTTTCTTTCGCACTTTTCCTGCCACGATTTTTTTTCCACACTTTTTCTACCGCACTTTTCCTGCTGCACTTTTTCTTCTTCACTTTTTCTGCCACAATTTTCCTGCCACGATTTTTCTGCCGCAGTTTTCCTGCCACGATTTTTCTACTACAGTTTTTCTACTGCACTTTTCCTGCTATGATTTTTTGGCCGCACTTTTTCTACCACACTTTTCTCTATCAATAATACCTTCCCAAATAACCTGTCACAAAGTAGATATTCAATTATATTCAATAGGTGCTAATGGGATAACCTTTATCTCTTATTTATACTTCCATGTAACTTCCTCAAGGGGTTACCTTCTAACCAACTTAACCCACTTTCCTTCTTTTAGGGCTAACCCACTTCTAACCACGTGTCCACTTCTAACTCAATTTGCTATAAATATTAAATTCTCCACTTCTAGTTGGAACTAAATTATGTTTAATTATTTTCTTATTGCAACAACTAACCCATGACTAACTCCTACTTTCACCCACTTGACTAGTCAACTTCTTCTAGGAGCTTTTAGAATTAATTTGACTTCTTTGACCTTCTAGATAACTCATGAGGGTTCTCCACTTCACCAAGCCATAACTATCTAACCGTGAGGAGTTATGTGACGTTCCTCATATCATTGAAAATGAAATGAAATGTACTATCCATCTAGAATAGTCTTACCTACAAATATACTAAAATTTATACCATTATACATCAATGAAACTGAAGTCGCTTAATCATACTGTTGTGGCTACCATAATTTTCTATCAAACTTGCTTCAAGGGTTGACATCAATGATAACCAACCCAATTAATCAACTATCTCCCCCTTTAGCATTGACGCCAACACTTTGATACAATAATGAAGTCATATCACTCATGCTCCCCCTGTGACCATCGCTCCCCCTGGAACCATGCTCTTTGCTCTCTTTCCAAGCATCTAACTCTATATCCTTCATATGATAAATCTCTACTTCTTTAACATCAATGGAAAAAGTAACTTCTTGTCCAGGGCTACTCCCCTAACTGAACTATCCTTGGGGATGCTCCCCCTGATTGAACTCTTCCTGAAACTGCTCCCCCAACATGAATTGTCCTCTTTATGGTGCTTCCTCATGTAAATCTAATACATATAAGATAAGAATTCAAAAGCATTCATTTTGGAGTAGAAATTAGTCTGAGTCTCTGGCGAAGATACTCAAAGGATTCCCTTGGAAGCAGTTTTGTAAAGATATCTTCCACTTGTTATTTTGTTCCCACATATTCAACTCTAATTTTCTTCTTTGCAACTTGTTCCCGTAGAAAGTGATACTTGATTGGAATGTGCTTAGTCTTGGAGTGCATCACCGGGTTCTTTGAGATATTTATGGCTCTTGTAGTATCACAATATATTGGAATGGGATCATCATACTCAACCTATATATCTGTCAGAGTTTGTTTCATCCATAGAACCTGTGTACAACATCTTGTTGCTGCAATATACTCTACCTTGACTGTAGATAGTGATATTGATGACTGTTTATTTCTTATCCAAGATACCAAACACTCACCCAAGTAGAACGCTATTCCATCGGTTCTTTATTGGTCATCAATGCAACCTACCCAATCTGCATATGTGTAGGAAATAAGTGATAAATCCTTTCCTTTTGGATGCCATAATCCAAACTCTTCTTTACCCTTGAGATATATGAATATCCTCTTTACTGATAGAACATGTGATTCCTTTGGTGTTGCTTGAAATCTTGCCACCTGTCCAACTTCCTGCATTACATCTGGTCTAGATGTCGTCACATAAAGTAAGATGCCAATCATTGACCTGTACTTCCTCTGATCTATAGACTTTGAGTCATCATATTTACTTAAATTGCAACTAGTTTGCATAGGAGTATTGACTGGTTTGCAATCTTCCATTCCGAACTTCTTTAGTATTTCTATGATATACTTGGTTTGACAAATAAATATTCCTTGGTTTCTTTGACATATATGAAGATTCAGAAAGAAGGATTGTTCTCCAAGTAATGACATTTCAAATTCATTCTGCATATCCTTTTCAAATTTATGGCTCAACCTATCATCATCACTTCCAAAAATAATATCATCAACATAAACTTCAATTAATAAAATACTATCTTGAGTTACCTTGTTGTAGAGGTTGTTATATGCATTTACTTTCTTGAACCGCTACCGTAAGTATCTGCCTAGTCTGGAATACCATGATATAAGGGTCTATTTGAGACCATACAAGGCCTTATTTAATATGCAAACATAATCTTCATTTTTTGATAACTGAAATCCTTCTGGTTGCTTAATGTAGACTTCTTCTCCTAGTTCTCCATTCAGAAAAGCTGATTTCATGTCCATCCGATACACTTTAATATTCTTTGAAGATGCATAATCTAGTATCAATCTGATTGCTTCCATTATGACAATTGGGGAAAATGTCTCTTCAAAGTTGATACCTTCAACTTGTGCATATCCTTTACATACTAATCTAGATTTGTTCCTGGTAACCTGTCCATCTTCATTTAATTTATTTTTGAAGACCCATTTTGAGCCAATCACATTCTTGTACATTGGTCTTGGAACCAATTACCAAGTGTCATTCTTCTCTATCTGATCCAATTCTTCATCCATGGTTTTTATCTAGAATTCATCCTTGTTGGATTCTTCAAAATTGTTTGGTTCAATTGAAGATAAGAGTTCTACGTGCAGTTGTTCTGGTGAACTAATTCTTCTTCTAGTCTCAACTCCTGCATCTTTGTTCCTGATAATCTGATATGATGGATGATTCTTCTGTATTCATTTGCTAGGTGTATTTGGAGGTACTTGTTGTTATTTCTCTTCTATTTCTATTTGATATTCTTCATATTCCCCTTCTACTGCTTCTTCATCCTTTACTTCTTCTTCATAAACGTGTTCCATTGACTCTTTTTCTTATTCCTTCAATTTTCGTCCACTTGTCTCATCAACCATTACATTGATAGTTTTCACAAATTTGTTGATCCTTGTATTGTAACATTTGTATGCTTTCATTGTACTTGAGTAACCAACAAGTACGCCTTTGTCTACACGAGAATCAAACTTTCCCATTCCACCATCTTCTCTTTTGATGTAGCATTTTCTTCCAAAGACTCTGAAGTGCTTCACATTTGTTGGTCTTCCTTTCCATAGCTCATAAGGATTTTTGTCATTGTTGTTCTTGAGCATTAATTTGTTTTGAATGTGAACTTCTATATGCATTGCATTTGTCCAAAAAACATCTGACAACTTGGAATCCATTAACATTGTTCGATCCATTTCCTACACTATCCTGTTCTTTCTTTCGATGACCCCATTCCGTTGAGGTGTTATAGCAATGAAGAATTGTCTTTTTATACCATTCTTGTTGCAGAAATCCATAAATTCCTTTGAAGTAAAATCTCCTCCATTATCATTTCTCAAGCATTTGATTTTTGAATCCATTTCATTTTCAACCATTTCCTTATATACCTTGAAGTTTTTAGATGCTTCTGACTTATTAATGAGAAAACAAACTGTAGTGATTCTTGTATAATCATCAACCAATAACATAAAGTATTTCTCACCTTTTAAACCCTTTGTTCTAGTTGGTCCAACTAGATCAATATGAACAATTTATAGTGGTCTCGTTATTGAGTATTCCTTTGATTTGAACCTGGTATTTGTTTGTTTTCCTTGTTGACAATGATTGCATAAAGTGTTGGTTGGCTTCATGATCTGGGGAATTTCTCTGATTGCTTCCTTTTTGCTGACCTTTATGAGTTTATCAAAGTTTACGTGACCCATTCTTCTGTGCCATATCCAAAATTCATCTTCCTTCCTTAGACAACACTTTTCATTTCCAATTTCACTTAATACATATATGTTGCTTGAATTTATTACAACTATTGCAACCCATTTTCCTGAACCTGCTTTTCTTATCTTCCATTTCTGTGAATCGAACATAAGCTTGTGACCTTGGCCACACATTTGCATTACACTTAGAATATTATTTTTCATATCTTCCACTAGTAGAACATTTTTTTCCTTGGTATCCTTGTTTTCAATTACGATTGTGCCCTTTCCAATGATTCTCGTTGAGTTGTCGTTTCCAAAGGAGACTGATCCATCTCTTTCCTTTCTCAATGTCAGAAACTTTTCTTCATCACCTGCCATGTGCTTTGAGCAACCACTGTCAACATAACAACCATGTTTATTATGCTTATCTTGTAGAGCGTTTGCACATTCTTCATTTCTATAATGATTCTATTTTCTTATCCATGTTCTCTTTTTAGGTTCATGTATGTGACTGTTTTTATTCTATTGTGATTCTATTGTAAGGACTGTCATTATACAATCTTTGGCCACGTGTCCAATTTTTTTGCACTTGTAGCATTCCACTTCAGTTCTCAATGATTCAAACATGTTGTAGCTTCTTCTTTGTGTTTCACTAGGCCTTCTTGGATAACCATTTTTTGTATGACTTTCAAAGTTGTTTTTGTTCCTACTATTAGCTCTCTAGTTTACAAAATTATGTCCAAAATTATTGCATGCATAACATAAACCAAAGAATATAGTTTGATAGCTGGGATTTGAAGATATTTTGAATCCTTCTTCTTCCCGAGGCTTGTTTGTTTCTGACTGTCGTTGATTCTGAAATCTAAATGTTCTTGGTGGAGGAGTATCCCTGTGATCTTCCTTGTAGAACTTCTTATCCCCTCTGACTATTTATGCATAGATTTTTGGATATGTTTCTTGATCTGTCATTTTGGAGATTGATTCATTTTCTGTATGATTGTATCCAAGTCCAGACTTGTCATGATTAGGCCTTTGACTACTGATAATGTTATCAAAAACGTTTGAGTTGTTCTGCATATATATTTTTTTAATATCCTTTCTTAATGTGACAATCTCCGCTTCCAAATTTTCAATGATCCTGTCTCTTTATTTTAACTGTTCTTTGAGTGCTTCTTCAATTCTTTTATCTTATTCCATTTGAACCTTCAATTCCATGATCATCTGCTCTAGTTCTTGAGTGTCTTCTTTCTTTTCTAGTTCTTCTTGGAGCTTCTTGTTTTTCTTCTTTTCTCTTTTTATAACTTCTATAACAATCAACAATTCTTCTCGGTAGTCAACTTCTGCCTCTTCATATTCTTCTTTATCAAAATCTGCTATTGCCATGAATATAACTCTTTCTGTCTCACTTTCACTAATTTCATCTTCATCTGATGAGGAGTTGTATTCTTTGGCGCATAAACTTTTCTTGAAGATTTCCTTTTTGGTTCTTTTGCCTTTATATGTTTGTTCTCTATTTGAATCATCTTCATCATTTTTTTTCTTTTTATTATGAGGATATTTGTTCGAAAAATGACCAATACCATCACAATTAAAACAAATCAATGGAATCTTACCTTTATATCTGTCGTCGGTTCCCTTTTTCAATCTTCTGACAAAGTTGACCACTTTTTCATCGTCTTCCGAGATGTCACTGCTGCTACTATATTCTTTTTCTTTTTTCCTTCCCTTTTTCTTTGACCTTTTGGATGCTTTGAATGTTGGTTCTTTTATACCTGAATTTTCATGTTCAGTTCTCATTTCATAGGCTGTGAATATTCCATGTAGTTCATCCATGATTATTGAGTCTAGATCTTCTCTTTATTCTAGTGTTGAGATCTTAGGATAAAATCTCATTGGAAGAGATCTTAGTACCTTTTGAGAAATTACATATTCTTCAATTTATTCTCCTAACCCTATGATTGCATTCATTGTTTCATCAACTCGTAAGAAGTAAACTGCAATATTCTCATCTTCCTTCATCTTTAGTTGTTTGAATTGACCTTTGTATGTTTGAAGCTTTGCATATTTGACTTTTGAATATCCTTCATAAATATTTTGAAGTTTGTCCCAAATATATTTAGCGGAGCTACAATGTATAACTTTGGTATATACCAAATCACAAAGACCATTCAAAAGTGAATTTTTCGCTTTTGAATTATTTAGACCGAGTTTCTTTCCATTGTCATTTGTTGGCAGAACTGTTGGTTCTTTGTATCCATCTACAACTGATTGCCAAACTTCAAATCCCTATGCGTGTACATATATTTTCATCCTACTGCTCTAGAATGCATACTTATGTTGATCAAACTATGGTATTCCATTTTTATCCATATTGTTTCTCTCCATGATCTACCTTTTAGTGGTTAAACTGATTTCTGAAGGAACCTGCTCTGATACCAATTGTTGGATTACTTAGGGAGGGGTGAATCAATAATATATATTTTTAATCCTTTTAACCACAATATGAAATTGTTATTTATCTTTATGATCCATATAGCATTATCATCCAATAAGTGCAGAGTAAATAAACCATGAACAAATGAAAAATCATACACATACATAGTACACCAATATTTTTTATGTGGAAACCCAATGTGGGAGAAAACCACATAATGTTTTTTCTTATTTTTCTTTAAGAATTACATTCAATGGAAGCACCAACTTCCTTTGTTTTCCAGCTACAACTGGAAGGAGGCTCTGACCCCCTATTTTTAGGCTACAACCTCAGGGAAGCTCCAAGTCACCAATTCTTTGGATACAACCAGAAGGAGGCTACAACCCCCTATGTTCTCCGGCTACAACCACCTATCCTTGCCTTGTCCAACAAACCTGAAATATAAATACCAAATGTCGAAACCAAATATGTCACTGTCACAACCTGTTCTTTCAAATATGTCACCGAGAAACCTGTCATTGTATACTCATCAACCAGTTTGATCTGATCATATATACCTCAAACACTATATTACAAGTATGTACCTCAAACTATGTGCTAGAACCTCACTGTTATACAACCTCTATATGTACCAATAACTTCAACAACATACCTCAACCAAAATCCCTCAAACATGAACCAATACTAAACCTTAGTAGATCTACCTCATATCAACTCTACAACAAGCTCTAAACTTCCAAGAGGACATCCAACAGATTTACAAGGAAATCCCTCAAATAGATTCATAAATTCAACACTACAAATATGAAAACCATACATTTTTTCTTCTTGTAGCGTTTTGCTACCGTGATTTTTTTGTCGCGGTTTTTCTGCGCGTTTCCTGCTGTGATTTTTTTGCCGAACTTTTCCTTCCATAATTTTCCTACCGTGATTTTTCTGCTGCAATTTTCCTGCTGCGATTTTTCTGCCACACTTTTTCTGCAACACTTTTCTCTATCAATAATACCTGCCCAAATAACCTTTCATAAAATAATTATTCAATGATATTCAATAGGTGCTAATGTGAGAGCCTTTCTCTCTTATTTATACTTCCATGTAGCTTCCTCAAGGGGTTACCTTCTAACCAACTTAACCCACTTTCCTTCTTTTAGGGCTAACCCACTTCTAATCACTTGTCCACTTCTAAATCACTTTTCTACAAATAGTAAATTCTCCACTTCTAGTTGCAACTAAATTATTTTTAATTATTTTCTTATTGAAACAACTTAACCCATGACTAACTCCTAGTTTCACCCACTTGACTAGTCAACTTCTTCTAGGAGCTTCTAGAATTAATTTGACTTCTTTGACATTCTATATAACTCATGAGGGTTCTCCACTTCACCAAGACATAACTCTCTAACCGTGAGGAGTTATGTGACATTCCTCTTATCACCGGAAATGACATGACATGTAATATCCATATAGAATAGTCTTACCTGCAAATATATTAAAATTCATACCGTTATACATCAATCAAACTGAAGTCCCTCAATCATACTGTTGGGGCTACTGAAATTTACTACCGGACTTTCTTCAAGGATTGAAATCAATGAAAACCAACCCAATTAATCAACATAGTGGACACTATGAAAATAAAGGTAATCTTAAAACTCCTAGTCCCAACAACTCAAAAAGATGTGCAAAGTTTTCTAGGGCATGCATGATATTATCATAGGTTCATTGAAAATTTTAATAATATTACATCACCTTTGTTTTTATTGCTCTCAAAAGATACATAATTTTGTTGGACTACTCAATGCTAGATTGCCTTTGAAGCCTTGAAAGAGAAGTTATCAATTGCACTTGGAAAAAAAGAAGAACATAAACCTTATGTTATTTATTTCATCAGTAAGAATCTAAATCCACTAGAATAGAATTATATGGTAACTGGAAAATTGTTTCTTTTTGTTTTTCATGCCATCAATAAAATTCGTCGTTATATTACTGGTTACCCTATATTTATACATATTGATCATTCTTCCATTCATTATCTCATGGATAATCCTATTACTAATATATGGTTGTTGTTTCTATAGAATTTTGTTGTTACCATTTTTGATAAACCTGGAAAAGATAATGTTTTTGATGATTTTCTTTCTAGGCTTATTGATGTAGAATATGTTATTCATGTAGATTATGATTCTTTGGATGAAAATTTATTTGCATTGTTTATTAACACAACATGGTTTGCAGATATTGATAATTATTTAGAAACAAGAAAGATTCCACAACACCTATCACTAAAGGAACGCCAAAGAGTCATCAGACAAAGTGTCATGTATTCATGGGTACAATACCACCTCTTCCACATAAGGCCAAATATTTTTGTCCAACATTGTGTTCATGAAGAACCTCATGGAGGAAACATTTTTGAATAGAGGACCACAAACAAAGTACTACATCTAGGATACCATTATCCTACCATCTCCAGGGATGCCAAGAAGTATGTTACGAGTTGTGAGAACTATTAATGAATGGGATGGCTAATTCAATATGATGAGATACCACTGTAGCCTCAGGTTTTAGTAGAACCTTTTGAAAAATGGGCTCTTGATTTTTTGGGTCCATTCAATCCACCTTCAAAGTAGAAAGTGTATATTTTGGTATGCACTAATTATGTGACTAAGTGGGTTGATGCCAAGGCTCTCCCAAAATCCATTGAAAAAGAAGTAGTCGATTTCCTATATGAAGAGATCTTTGTCCATTTTGGGGTTCTCTAAGAAATTGTTACCAACCAAGGGACCTATTTTACTTCTAATATAATCTAGTACATCACTTAATAGTTCAATATCATACATTGAACATCCACTCCATACCATCCATAAGCAAATGAACAAGTAGAGGTCACAAATAAAATCATGAAAGCTTTACTGACCAAAACTGTGTAGCTTCATCATAAGGATTAGACCACTAGTCTTTTGAAATATCTTTGGGATTATCACACCACTTGGAGAAACACCACACGATTTACCCCTTATGAGCTTGTGTATAGTAAGCGTGTAGTTCTTCCTATGCAATTTTAAGTAAAAAATTTAAGAATTGCATTACAAGTGGTTTTAGATATTTCAGAGGCTCAACAACATTGGATGAATTAGATTTATGAGCTTGATGATATCTATCAATTTTCTCTACAACGAACCTCTCTTGTCCAACAACATAGGGCTAAGTGGCATGATCGATTCATCAAGAAGAAGAAGTTTAAAGAAGGTGATTAGCCTCTCTTGTTTGATTATAGATACAAATAATTCAAGGGTAAAATTTTCACCCATTAGATGGGACCATATGATATTGACACTGTTTATGATAACAACTCCGTGAAATTACATACCATTGATGAAGATAGAACCCCACTCATGGCCACTGACCATCGATTGAGGTTATACTAGAAGCCAATATTTAAGGAATATTTTGTCCAAGATATGATCAATCAAGTTGAATTTGAGATCATAAGTAAGGTGGAAATGCCACCGACATCTACCTCTTGATTTCTTTTCAATTTAATGTTAAAAAAAAAAAAAAACCAAAAACAAAAACAAAAAAAAAATCTAGTAGTGAAAACCTATTTCAAGCATTACTAGACCTTGTAGTACTAGAAAACCAGATTCTAGTTGGTATCACTTTGCTTGAAATAAATCTAACCATGAAAACCTCTATGAGGCATAGTTGGACAAAAAAATTCTAAAAACCAGTTTACTGGCAGGAAAGGTTTGTAAAAAGAGGGAAAAAAATGAAAACAAGAAGGAAAAACACAAGTTTTTTTTACTTGATACTAGAGCTCCTCAGATTGCTATATTCTCAATTTTCACTCTATAAAGAAATTTGCTAGAGAGATGATTGATTTATAGAATTGGTATTAGATACAACATCAAGGATCAACCTTCATTATGTTGAATCTCTAATGGTCTACATCAGTTTTAGTTCTAGAAGGATGGTCTTACTACACATATTTTACCTTACTATAAGTGCTTCTTTTAAAGGGGTTTCCCGTTCCAACTCGTAAACACATACTAATTTTTCGGGTTTATTTCAGTTTATTTGAGATATTCCATACATTATTTCACATTTCCCATAGGATTTTCAAATGAAGATATTTTCAGTTTCCATAGATTATAACATTTCTTATTCAATATACTTCAACATTTTTCTTTCAGTAATCTTAGCTTCAGGATCAACAAATCATTTTTCATGGATAACTACAATTTTCACTTTCCATCCTCCAACACTGAGACATCACTCTTATTTCAGTTGATTACTACTGCTACATAATTATCTTTGGGTGTGCAAGTTTTAGCATGAACCTCCACCTCCAACTAATCTATGATTTCTTTTATAAACTCAAAATCAATCCTTTAATTATCATGCTATTGAATTGATTATCCTCGTAGCCATGTTTCAAATTTACATAATGGGGCATTACTAATGAATATGGGTTCAAAATATCATTCATATATGTTTTAAAACTTGCATCCATATTCCCAAATCATGACTATGATACAATAACACCCAATTCATAACACCTATTTTCCACTCCATATCTATGTGCAATGCAATGTAATCATGACTTCACTTGTGAGAATTGAAGGCGTAGTCACAAGTTTTATCAATAGTGAAACCTTCCTTTAACTCTCCATGATCCTCCACTCAATCTCATCATTCCTTATGGTTCACACTACAGTATAATAGGTTCTCTTCATTGGTGTCTTGATATTTTTCCATACCCTACCTCCATTTCAGTTGTGAATACAATCAATGCCCATACCAAAATTTGACACCATGGGTAGGAGTGTTAAATGACAAGAGCCCATCAGTCTTGAGATTATGACATCCATTTTGGAGGAAATCATGATTTTTTCTTGAGTAGGATGGTTACCCCTCTTTCAGTGATTCCAGAGCTATGATCAACAAATTTCCTTGAAGTTTTCATAGTCATTCAATGGAAATAGAGTAGAGGTTTGAGGGTTAATGATAACAATGACAAAAGAATATGTTTCCAAGGAAATATGATGAATATTAAGAGGAGAATGATGGTCATAGAATTCGAAGCTTCCAAATAATGGTTGGCCACAATTTTTGAGTGAGCTAGTTTGCATCCTATATTTTCATAAGGGTGTGCCATGAGACCTTCTCATATCATTGTGGAAGGAGGTTGTATTCTTCATCCAAAAATTCATTACATGTTAAGGTCACTACAATATCATTTTCACTACAAGATAAGGCTCTTGTTACATTTGAAGAGTGGGAAGTATATCAACCTACCTTTCTTCTTCTTGAATAGCCGTGTTGGAATACTAAGAGGGGGGGTGAATCAGTATGAGAACTTTATAACACTTTTAACCAAAATATATAATATTTAACTTTATCAACAATATATCATCAATGTATCATCAATATATTATGAGCATATAAACATAAAGAACATCACATCAAGTACACAATACACCAAAAATTACATAGAAAACCAAATGGGATAAAACCACATAATGATTTCTTATATGTTAAATAATACATTCATTGGAAGCACCAACTTCCCAATTCTCTAGCTGCAACTAGAAGGAGGCTATGACCCCCTATTTACAGGCTCCAACCTGAAGGAAGCTACAAATCCTTGAATACTCTGGCTCCAACTAGGATTAGGCTATAACCCCCTGATTATCAGGCTCCAAACTGAAGGAAGCTCCAACTTCCCGAGTTATGTGAAACCAATTGGAAGGAAAAAACAACCCCCTTTCCTTGCACTGTCCTGTCGCCTTGAAGTATAAATGTAGAGAAACTTTCACTACCACAATCATTGCCACTGTCAAATTATCAATGTATCTAGCTTGTCATTGATCAACTTGTTCAACTTATCATTGTCACTAATACTAAACCAAATCCTCTCACATGGTTCATATACCAAGGACACCTCTCAACTAGATGTCCAACATCACCAATACATGTCTCTACCAAGCATGTACCAAACCATCAACCTATATTATACCAAAAATCAACCATGTACCACAACCTGTACCACACCAAGTTCATCAACCATGCACCAAAACCTATACCAAACCATGCATCAACCATACACCATAACCTGTACCATATGCCTCAACAATCAACCATGTACATAAATACCATACCAAGTATCAATCCTGTACCATACCATGTATCAACCATGTACATCAACACATGTACCATACCATGTACCAACAATGTATATCAACCATATACCATATCACTCAATCATGCCATACACAATATACCATAAGATATACCAAGAAATTACTATAAATGGTGTATCTCAACTAATTACCAACATCACCAAGAGATGTATCTCATACATGTGTTGTCATATACCAAGTGTAATATACAACAATGTATCAATATCAATGAAAACCATACACCATGTGTCGATGCTTCAAGAGTATACCAAGAATAAGCCTCAATCATGTACCATAGTATCATCACCATGTAACCAAACCAAATTAATACAACCAAGATGTACTACTACTCAATGTACCATACCAATATCACCAAGATGTACCATGCATCAACAAGACATTCCTCTCAATCATGTACCATATCATCGTCAAGAATAATATATAATAAAATAAGAATACTTGTGAATTGTAGCTGACTTGATGTACTATAACATTGACTTGTAACTCTTCCACAACCTTCAGCAGCATGGTACCAACATTTCCCCCAAATTTTCCTTAGCCTCACAGGACTAAGACTCCCTGTCACACGGGGCCTCGCGTGATGTCACTCAGGAAAATCGCAAAGGTGCCTCACATGACACACTTAAGATGACCCATGAGGGCCTTCCTAATTAGGGTTTTAGAGAAGCCCTAGCACTCTACAACTCCAAAAATTTCTCTCTTTCCTCACACTTTCTTCGTTGCTTCAGACTTTTCGTCATATTCTCCAAAAGACCAAAATATTAGACCATAACATTCACAAGATAAATATTCAATGTAAGTGTGTGTGTAAAATGAATGTATCATGATGTGCATTTATACTTTTTCTAGGTAACCTCTTTCCTCAATCTTAGGGCTTCTAGTACTGTCTTGTCACAACCACTTTACCCATTCATTAATTTACTTGTAACTTCTTAGGGGATTCTTGACCATTCTTTGTGGCTTCCAACTTCATAAGGCCATATCTCCCTAACAGCGAGGGACCATGTGGTGTACCACCTATCAAAAGAAACAAAAAAAAAGACTATCCATCTAGGAGTGTCTTACCTGCATTTACACTATCCTTCATGTCCACATTCCTTAACCAAATCTGGGTACCATAACCACACCTCCTAGGATTCATGTAGAATTCATCAAATGCACCCATCACATTTGCTGACATCAACCACTTCATTCATGACAAATAACTCACCATCAATATCAACCACACCTCTAGGGCTTCTAGACTTCTCCAAGGGTTGACATCAATCTCTAAGGGTTCACATCAATGAAAACCAACTATCCAACAATCTCCCCATTTGGCATTGATGGAAACACCAACATTGATGGAAACATTGATTCTCCAACACTCATGCTCCCCATATGGCCATTGTTCCTCATCAATGTTTCTCACTCTCCCCCTTTTCCATCAATGGAAAATAGTCTCTCTCCTTGGGGATTATCCCCCTGCCTTCATGCATCTCTCTCATCAATACCACTCTTCCATCAATGAAAATAGTCTCTCTCCTTTGGGGACACGCCTTCATGCATCTCTGTGTGTGTGTGTGTGTGTGTGTGTGTGCCTTTGTTATTTATCTTCACATGTTTCTCTCCTCATTTTCCTCTCCAAGTTCTTGTTCTCTTTTGATAGAAAAGAGTGACTCTTCCTAAAAGTATACCTTCTCTAACTTCATGTGCTTGAATCTTATGATATTTCTCTTTCTCTCCCTTTGAAATCATGAGAAAAAGGATAACCCCCTTTTTTTGTATGTCTCCCCCTGTCTATATGCTACTGATCTTCCTTTCTGAATCTCTTGATGATTTCTCTTCCCTTGAATTCTCTGCAAGATGTTATGTATATCAATGTAGGGATACCTGTAAATGTTTCATTTCCTCTCTTATAGAGCTCCTTATTTTACATTGGTGCTTCCTCTTGTAACTCTTTGACATATATAAAAATAATTCAATAATTTATTTCTTCATTCACTTGTCATTATCACTTGACCATATTGTTCAATTATTTTCTTTTGATGATTTCTCTTTCCTTGTTCTTCTATGTCTTTTATTTATTTCATTTATATGACCAACTGATTCCATTGATTCCAATTGTATATTCTCTTCTATTATTTTATGTACCTTCTAAGAATCCATATTTATCCATATGTCGCAAACTATCCATGACTTTGCTACTCAACTGTCCGCAATACTGACCCATCTATCACTGTACTATGAAGGCTTCATGACTACAATTGATCATCATATATTCCTTTCTCTTCAATATGAATCAAATGTGTCCACTGGTATTCTCTATCTGCAAATCAAACTCTACATGTATGGAACAACCTGTACTGAATATATCCCTACCTGAATACATACGTGGAATATAATCATAAACTTTTGCCTATGTAACTGCTAACTAATACTTGTGTGGGAACACTGCTTCTCAACTAATCAATCTGTCATTCTATACTTATGCTATTTGAATGCTAATATGTATGTGCAAACACTTCAAAATCCTTGAAGGATGGTTCTATGATCTATAATAGCTACTGTACTGACTCCCCCATTCAATATTCATATTTACCGGGAGTCTCCAAGCGAGATGGATAAAAAAAATATCCGCTTCGATGTAGAGTAATATTCCTCTTCGTCTGTGGACTCATCATGTTTCCTAACTCTAAATTATTCCTTTCTTCTTGTTGATTGACCTCGCACTACAATTCCTGAAAGTACAATCTCTTGAGCCTAATCTTTTTTCAATTGCTCTTCTTTTCTTTCTAGTACTATTGCAAACCATGCGATCTTTGTGAGTTGTTCCTTATTCACATATTCTTCTTGTTTTTCATTTCTTCTCCAAACCTTTTTGTATATGCCATATTCCTTTTTCCCTATAGATTTTTCTTCATCTCATACTATTTCCAATCTTGAGAGTACGACTTCTAGGTGTCCTTCATTCATCTTCTCTTCTTTCACCTGTTCTTGTTTTCTTTTCCAAACTTTCTTATATCTGATATCAATGTTATTTTTCGTATAAGTATCCATCGTGCTTCTACAATCATGATCTATGTTACCATAATTGTGGAATTTGTAACATTAAATGTTATGTGGAGCCACATAAGCATTTCTTCCATAATCCCTATAATATGCAACTTTATGTCCAAAGTTAGTACAATAAAAAGAATGACCATAAAAGAAATTTACATACCTGGGAATGAATAATCTTGTTTGTGGTGTAGTCCTTCTAAATTCATGCCTTGGATGATCACGATCATGATTGAATATTCTTTGTGGCTTGAATGTGGAGGGTCTTCCTAAAGATGTATCTATATTATTTTTCTTTGATTCTAGCTGGCCATTATTCCTTCCTTTGAGTACTTCTGCGTAAATCTTACTCTTCTCCTGATTCCAATATTGACGATTTTGGCTCTCAACGTGACAACTTCTTCTTCAAGCTTCTCAACCTCTTCTTCTTTATTCATCATCTGACTCTTCATGAATTCTTTTATTCACTTTGCTTCTTTGAGTTGTATTTTCAATGAGATGATTTATTCTTCAAGATTCTTTCTTGTTGACTAAATTTTGCTTCAAGCTTGTTTTCCTTAAATTATTCCTTATGCTCTACTTTGTTTGTTTGTTATATTATTTCTACTTCTAAACCCTGTTTCTGATCCTTGAGAGTATCTTCAATCCTCCTGGATTCTTCTAGCTGATATTTTATATTCATGATGACTGGTTGGGATTCTTCAGATCTTTGAACACCTTCTTTTATCCTGATCAATTCTTTCTTGAGTAACTAGCTTTCTTCTCTTTCTTTATTTAGTTTATCTAAAGAAATAATTATTTTTGCTTCAAGATCTAGTACTATGCTTTCTTCACAATCTTCTTCTTCTGAATCCATCTGACATGATGAACATCTCTCTTCTTGTTCTATACCTACATCTTCTTTAGAATTCTATGACTTTGTTATGGGAGAAAAATAGAGATTATGTATCTTATCCCAAGGATATTTAGCTCATGAACATTTTATCACTTTTTCTTTTGCTGAATCAGGTAATCCTTCCAAGATAAAATCCATTGTTATTTTGTTGTTCTTTTTCATTTCCTTCTTGGCTGTTTTTTTTGGATTCTTTGCAGCGGTGTACCCTGTAACAACTGAGTACCAAAAATCATATCCATGTGCCTATACAAATGTTTTCATATTGATACTCCACATTTGATTATCTTGACCATTCTGACCATTGAACTGTGGTATTCCATTTTTATACAAACTATTTCTCTCCATGATCTACCTTTTAGTGGTTAAACTGTTTCCTGAAGGAACCTGGCTCTGATATCAATTGTTGGAATACTAAGAGGGAGGGAGGGGGGGGGGGTGAATCATTATGATCACTTTATACCAATTTTAACCACAATATATAAACTTTAACTTTATCAACAATATATCATCAATGTATCATCAATATATCATGAGCATATAAATATAAGCAACATCACATCAAGTACACAATACACCAGAATTTAGGTGGAAGCCAAAATGGGAGAAAACCACAAAATGATTTCTTATATGTCAAATAATACATTCATTGGAAGCACCAAATTCTCAATTATCCAGTTGCAACTGGAAGGAGGCTACAACCCCTTATTTATATGCTCCAACCTGAAGGAATATACAACTCCTTGAATTCTCTGGCTCCAACCAGAAGGAGGATACAAACCCCTGATTCTCAAGCTCCAACCTGAAGGAAACTCCAACTCTCTGAGTTCTCTGACACTAACCAGAAGGAGGATACAACCCCCTTTCCTTGCTTTGTCCTTCCTCCCTGAAGTATAAATGTAGACCAATTGTCACTACCACAATCACCACCACTACCACTACCACTGTCATTGCCACTGCCAACTGTCACTGTATCCAACCTGTCACTGATAAACCTGTCTAGCCTGTTACTGTCACCGATACTCAACTAGATCCTCTCGCATTGATCATATACTAAGGAAATCTATCAACTAGATGTCCAACATCACCAACACATTTATCTACAAAGCATGTACCAAACCATCAACCTGTACCATACCAAACATCAATCGTGTACCACAACCTGTACCACACTGTAACATCCCCGACCACCAACAGGTCAGGCAATGCTACCAAACACAACCTTAACTTAGCCTTTTGAGCTCTGATACGAAATTTTAACATCCCCAGCCATCAACCCACTTATCGGGCAATGCTACTATGCGAAACATTCTCATACTTATATATATAACATGCATATTAAATCTAATTAATAGTTTGTTCTAAACAATACAGAGTAAGCACATGATTACTACTAATATACATCATCAAGGACATTGACAATAATTCATATGCACAACAGAATACATGATAACATATAAGCATCACAGGCATGCAAAACATAATATTAAGCACAAACTGATACTTATCTTTGAAACTGTAGTAGTTACACCAACTGCGTGCAGACCTTCCACGAACCTCCCAGCCTTATACCACATTGTTCATCACTCTCAATAGTAGGTCACCCCTGAGTTGGGACTAAGGTCCACCAGGTAGGGAATCCTAGGCCATGAATGGTCAACAAAAGACACACAGTTACAAATTAAGGATTATCTCCCAGGAGTCACTTACGCCCACTGCTCAAAGACCCTCATTCCCCACATGCCTATCCCACTCCAGGAGTATACACCTTAACTGTCGCTTGGACAGTCCTTCAGCTGCTAAACCTCCCTTGCCTTGGGCTTCAACAACAGACCAGACCGGAAGTCTCTGATCTCTATGGAAGTTACAGGACACCTTATAGGAGTCCTCACTTCCTTCGTGCACTCTCTCACTTGGAGAGAGTCACTCACATGCTTGGAAACCTATTCTTTTGAATAATTCCAGCATAGTGAGGACATAAAAACAAGGCTCAACAATGCACAATCAATGGAAACAACCTCACACGGCTAGGAACTGCGCGGCCACAACAACCCACTCACATAGCACAACACAACTCAGACAATTTCGGGTTTCTCAACCATACAACACATGATGGATTCACGGTTCTAGTTTCGGAGATGTGTGAGGGTGTACTAAGATCCCACACAGAGACTTAATGGTTCAGGTAAGAATTCCCCAGAACAAACACTGAAACAAAGGTCGATTATGGACACCCTTGAGTTCATACAAAGGATGGAAAATGGGAGGTAGAACTGCCAAAACATCTCCCTTCTCTGGTTTTAATTGCATGCACCCAGGTTGACACTTGTCTCCCTGGGGCTTCATGCTTCCCATTTTTCACACATTCCCCCTTCTAGGAACTTAGGATAAAACATAAACATTTACACAACTTTGGAATAATCTTTAATTATTATCCCAAAGGTCTTAAGCTCCTAATATTATCCCTTCTCCCAACCTTTCAGCCCCCTCTCCCTTACCCAGAATTTATGGAAGCTTGGTCCCCCATCACTCATTCATCATGGTTGGTCCACACGCATATATGTTTTTATATTAATAATGTGCATCATTACATGTACAAAAATCAGGCTCTTGGCCTTCAACACTTAGGCTCTCTATCCTAATAAACACATAAGCCCACCAGCTTATATAAACTTGGCTCACCAGCATATAAAAAATAATTACAATTCATAATGCAATTGGGGCACGTCCTTGGGGTATTACAATCCCCTCCCCTTATTTTTGCACTGTCCTCATTGCAAATTTCACACAACATCAACAAGATTTCCAAAATCTTCAAACATATGTGGGTATTCTGCCTGCATATCATCTTCATGCTCCCATGTCGCATCCTGAGGACCGTACCAGGTTCTCTGGACCTTTACAAGTCCTATGGCTCGATTTCAGAGTTGTTTTCTTTTCCGGTCCAATATGCACACAAGATGCACTTGTGGGACACCTTATTGTTCCACTTGGATCACATTCCAATCAATCACATGATTAGAATCAAGTATATATTTCTTAAGTAACAACACACAAAACACATTATGTACAGTCATGGATGCAGGTAATGCAAAAATATATGCAATTGGCCCAATCCTTTCTAGGATTTCAAATGGCCCACAAAATCTGGCTGCCAACTTGGAACAGTTTCACAGCCTCAGGGAACCTCTATTAGCTTTTACTTTCAGAAAAACATGATCTCCCACTTTAAACTTTCTGTGGGTTCTATTTTTATCAACATAACTTTTCTGCCTATCTTGGGCAGCTTTCAAATTCTTCTTAATTTTCAGCATTTTCTCTTCCATTTCCTTGAGAAACTCCAGCCCAACTACCGCACTATTAGCTGGGTTATCCCAGCTTACTGGAGTATTGCACTTTCTGCCATAAAGTGCTTCAAATGGGCTCATCTTCAATGATGTTTGATACCCATTGTTGTAGGCGAATTCTACCAAGTGTAGGTAGTTTTCCCATTTCGATGGTTTTTCCATCACATACATGCTTATTATGTCTTCTATCACTTGATTCACCCACTTTGTTTGCCCATCCAACACAGGATGATAGGTTGTACTGAAATCCAGATTCGTTCTGAATCCATTGAATAACCATTTCCAGAAATTTGAGGTAAATTTCGGGTCTTTGTCAGACACAATTTTCTTGGGAATTCCTTGTAATCGTGCCACTTCCTTCATAAAAATATCAGCAACCTCCATTGCCTTTTGAGTAGCCTTTAACAGAATAAAATAGGCATCTTTCGTAAGATTGTCCACTACTACCATAATTGAATCACGTTGCTTGCATGTTCTAGGAAATCTTGTGATGAAATCCATTGTCACCACTTCCACTTAGGAATGGGTAAAGGTTGCAACAACCCAGCTGGGTGCGTATTCTTAGCTTTAACCTTTTGGAATTCCATACATATGGCGATGTATTCTGCAATCTCTTTCTTCATACCTGGCCAAAAGTAATGGCTCTTGACTGGTACCACAGTCTTTTGATATCCATGGTGCCCAACATAAGGCACGTTATGCATTTCTCTCAGAATCGCAAGTTTCAAACCATGGAAATTAGGTACATAAACTATGTTCTTATACAGAAGTATTCCATCAGTCTCTAACTTATAATCTTCCACTCCTTGTAGAGTTTTATCTTGCTGTAACTTTGCTACCAATTCCCTGTACTGTAAATTTTCACTTGCAGCTTCCAAAAATCTGCTCTTTATATCGGTTTGATACATGCTAATGGTTGTAGCATGTAATTCGTGTACTCTCCTGTTGAGTGCATCAGCCACTTTATTATCCTTCCCTTTTATATGCTTGATATCAAACTCGTATTCACAGAGAAATTCTAGCCACCTACTTTGCCTAGCGTTCAAGGTTGGTTGATCAAACAAATACTTCAGACCGTTATGGTCTGTTCTCAATTCAAACCTCCTTCCCATGAGGTAGTGTCTCCATTTCCTCAGAGCGTGAACGGTGGCCGCTAACTCCAAATTAGGAGTTGTGTAGTTCCTTTCATGCTCTTTCAACTTTCTAGATTCATAACAAATTACGAATCCATTCTAACTGAGGACTCCTCCCAGTCACAATATTCTGTCCATTGAAACTTCTTCTCCTTCCTTTGCAAGGAAGTGATAGGGTGAGCTAACCTCGAGAACCCTGCGATGAACCTTCTGTAATAACTAGCTAGACCCATAAAGGATCTGACTTCAGTCACATTCTTTGGCACTGACCATTCTCTGATGGCCTCAATCTTTTCAAGATCTACCACTATCCCATATTTAGAAATAATATGCCCCAAGTAATGGATCTACTCCTGATAAAATGAGCACTTGCTCAACTTGGCATACAGTTGGTGCTCTCTTAACACCTGCAACACCATCCTAATATGTTTTTCATGCTCTTCCTCTGACTTGGAATACACCAGAATGTCATCCAGGAAGACTATGGTGAACTTGTCTAGATAGTCCCTGAAAACACCATTCATCAAGAACATAAAAACAACAGGTGTGTTTCAAAGCCCAAAGGACACCATTGTGAACTCGTAATGACCATATCTTTTTCTAAAGGAGGTCTTGTTGATGTATTCATCCTTAATCCTTACCTGGTGATATCCCTACCTGAGGTCTATCTTTGAAAATATATTCACATCCTTCAACTGATCGAAGAGGTCATCAATCCTCGACAGAGGCCACTTGTTCTTTAAAGTTACCTTGTTCAATTGTTTGAAATCGATACACAATCTCAATGTTCCATCCTTCTTCTTCACAAATAGAACCGGGGCACCCCAAGGTGACACGCTTGCGAATATGTTCCCCTTCTTCAGAATCTCCTCAAGCTACAATTTCAATTCTTTTAGCTCTAGCATACTCATTCTTTAAGGAGATTTCGATATTGGAGCTGCTCCAGGGATCAAGTTTACAAAGAAGTCAATATCTCTTTTAGGAGGTAATTATGGTACCTCCTGAAATACATTTTCAGACTCCTTTAGTAATGCATGATCTCTAATACCTGACACCTTATCCTTGGGTGTTTCCTCCACATGGGCTGCAAATAATTGACAACCTTTTCTGTAGCACTTCTTTAGATGCATTGCTGATATTTTTCTGATAGCAACAACTCTGGGAATTCCTTGGACTATTTTTCGATTCCCTTCCTCATCTAGGAAAGTGAATGCCTTGTTACGATAGTCCATGATGGCATGGTGTTGGTCCAACCAGTCCATCCCAATTAAACAGTCATCAGAGTCTAAAGGCATAATTTTCAATTCATCCTTCGTGCTCAGTCCATTCATGTCCACAGGATAGGACTTAACAAACTTAGTGACTTTCCTCTTGGTTCCTGTAGCCATCTGCACTAACCAAGATTTTTCGTGTTTGCTTCTTGATAAATGAAAACTTTCCACCACTCTAGGATCTATATAACTATGGCTAGCCCCTGAATCAATTAAAATAGTAAAGGAATGGTTGTTAATCATACCTTCCACTTCAATCATGTGCGAATGAAATTTAGCTTTCTTGTTGTCCAAGGTTGCGTAAATCCTTGGCATTCTACTGCCCATGTCCTCCACTATTTTAGCTTGCTGAACATTGTGGACAACTCTCACTTTATCATTTTTTTGGGGGAAATCTTTGTACCTATGGTTTTCTTTACAACCCCAACACTCCATAGGTGTTTGTCTTGGCATTTGTCCACCCATTTCAGCCTTTCTAGGTTCTCTAAAAGATGTTTGTCCTTGGGGATTGTTTCTGAAAAAGGGTGTCTTAGTTCCCTTCTTCCTTTGATCCATATTAAATTTATTCTTGTCTTCCCAAGCCTTTTGTAAGGTAGGATTTTCTTTTTGTTGTTCATATAAACGTTTCTCCCTCCTTATCATTTCTTCCATGGTTTTTGGGTCATCATACTAGATCTTGTCCCCAATGGAAGGTGGCATTCTACTCAGGTACCTTTGAATATTGACAGTTTCATCCTTGATGAACGTAACATACTTCATTAATTCCAAAAATATTTGCTCGTATTCATCCATGGTCATGCTGCCCAGCTTGAGTTGAAAGAACTCTTTCATCTTTCTGTCGTAGTATCTTTTAGTCAAGTATTTCTTCTCGAAATACCTCTTGAATTCCTTCCAAGTGATATCTTTCTCTCTAATGTGTTTCACCTGCACAAGATGATCCCACCACATGGATGCCTTTCCCTTCAGTTGATACATTGTAATTCTTCCTTCTGCATGAGAGGAACAATTATGTAGTTGGAAATATTTCCTCATGCCAAGCAACCATGTTTCGACATCTTCCTCCTTCTTATGTTCTCCATCAAGCGTAGGAGGCTTAATCTTATTCATTTCACCCTTCAGTTCATCCACTCCAGATCTTTTGTGATTTCGGGTAGGAGATGGGCTTGAACTATTGTGTGCCCTTCTCTTAGAGCAACTTTGGGAGTGATGATGGTGTCTACCAACAATCCTTGATCTTCTCCCATCAGAATTTTGGTGACTCCCTGTTCTGCTCAAGTCACTCTCCTTATCCAACTTCTTTTATATTCTCTCCAAACTCTTTAACAACTTTACGTTGAATTCACCTTATTTTTCCTGAGTTTTCTTGATATTTCTGCTATCTGCTCGACAAGTTTGGGCATCTTTCTGCATTTTTTCAATGATCTTCCTCAGATTTCCTTCCTTATCTATCTCCTTTTCCTGCCCATTGGAGTTCGATCCTTCAAATCCCAAGTGGACGTCCATTCCTTCTCTTTCATTTTCTAAACTGGAAGCATTATGTGTCTCTTCCATTTCTTTGCACTCCATGGTAATTATAATTGGTTCTGGCACTCATCAAACTTCTGCAATCACAATGTGCAGATAGCCAAAAATTGTCAGGCCATTTCTCCTTAACAAATTCCACACATTCAAAACCAATACGATTTAAGAAAAATTTTCGATTTCATGAATCTTCCGAGATCTGCTCGACTCTATAACTTTCGGGTGATAGACCCCTCTTTCTTAGTCCCCAACCCATGCGATCATGAGCCATGACCAAACGCTAAACTACTAGGTGCTACTCATGATTTCGGTCTTTAGAGATTTCAAAGAACACACAACTATCTCTCGGAGTTCCGATTACCGAGCTCACAAAGTGGAGTGGATCAATGGTCCATGTTTACCCATCATCTAATGGCTGAAATCCACTGTGGCCTTTCCGTCTTCAAAGTTTTTGGGACTTTGGCACTTTGGACCTCGGGAGTTCCCACATTTGTTTCTTCCCAATATTTTGACATCCGAAATTCTGATCTACTTTTCCCTTCGGGCCCTCGTAGTACAACTTTCACCAACTAAGGCGGTGGCACGTGGCAAATCTAGGAAGGTCCACGTCACCTTCGACGACATCATTGGGTCCCACCCTCCTCATTTTTCATTTCGTAGTTTCAAGCATTGGGAGTTCGTGCACCAACACATCTCACCTTTCCTGATAGTCTAATCCCCGAAAGGTTTCCAAGATAAATCCCTTGCACCTGCTCTAGATCTGATGGTCATGAGGGATCTCCTTTCCTCCTGAATAGATCCTATGGTTCCAACACTTATGGTGTTGAGCTCTCTTTCTCCCTGTGTCCATATACCACACCGGCTGTGGTTTTACTATATCTATACATCTCTTGAGTTTTGTAACACGAACAAGCAACCCCTTGCCACTTAGGAACATTATAGGGTCCAAAAATTGGTTCTTCCTCACACAACTTCCACCTGAAACCTTAGGTATAATGACCACTTATCCGGCCCATGCAGGATCAACGTTGAAACCTTGGGTCAAAACTTGAATTTTGTCTACTTCGACAACAATTCTTTCCAAAACTCTTTCTTCAAATTCCACTAACATGGACCATCCTTGACCACCAATAGGTCAGGAAATGATTCCAAACACAACCTTAACTTATCCTTTTGAGTTCTGATACCGAAATGTAACATCCCCGGCCATCAACCCACTTGTCGGGAAACGTTACTATGCAAAACATTCTCATACTTATATATATAACATGCATATTAAATCTAATTAACTGATTGTTCTAAAAAATACAGAGTAAGCACATGATTACTGCTAATATACATCATCAAGGGAATTAACAATAATTCATATGCACAACATAATACATGATAACATATAAGCATCACAGGCATGCAAAACATAATATTAAGCACAAACTGATACTTATCTTTGAAATTGTAGTGATTCCACCAACTGCATGCAGACCTTCCATGAACCTCACAGCCTTAGACCGCATTGCTCATCACTCTTAGCAGAAGTTCACCCCCGAGCTGGGACTAAGCTCCACCGGGAAGGGAATCCTAGGCTAGGAAAGGTCATCGAAAGACACACAGTTACAGAGGAAGGATTCTCTCCCAAGAGTAACTTACGCCCACTACTCATAGACCCTCATTCCCCACATGCCTATCCCACCCCAGGAGCATACACCTTCACTGTCACTTGGACAGTCCTTTGTCTACTAAACCTCCCTTGCCTTGGGCTTCAACAATAGACCAGACCGAAAGTCTCCAAGCTCTGTGGCAGCTACAGGACCCCTTCCAAGAGTTCTCACTTCCTCTGCGCACTTCTCACTTGGAGAGAGTCCCTCACATGCTTGGCAACATGTTATTTTGAACAATTCCAACACAGTGAGGACACAACAATAAGGCTCAGTAACTCATAGTCAATGGAATCAACCTCACATGGTCAGGAACTGCGTGGCCACAACATCCCACTGGGATAACACAACATGACTCAGGCGATTTCGGGTTTCTCAACCATGCAACACAGGATGGGTTCACGGTTTTGGTTTTGGAGATGCGTGAGGGTGTACATAGATCCCACGTAGAGACATAACAGTTCAGGTAAGAATTCCCCATAACAAACACTAAAACATATCTCGATCATGGGCACCCACGAGTTCAGACGGAGGATGGAAAATGGGAGGTCGAACCCCCAACACGGCTCCCTTCTCTAGTTTTAACTGCATGCGCCCAGGTCGACACCTATCTCCCTGGGGATGCATGCTCCCCATTTTTCACATGTTCTCCCTTCTAGGAACTTAGGATAAAACATAAATATTTGCACAACTTTGGAATAATATTTAATTAGTATCCCCAAGATCTTAAGCTCTTAAGATTAGCCCTTCTCCCAAACTTTCAGCCCCCTCTCCCTTACCCAGACTTTGTGGAAGCTTAGTCCCCCATCACTCATTCATCGTGGTTGGTTCACATGCAAAGATGTTTTTATATTAATAATGTGCATCATTACATGTACAAAAATCAGGCTCTTGGCCTTCAACACTTAGGCTCTCTAGCCTAATAAACACATAAGCCCACCAACTTATATAAACTTGGCTCACCAGCCTATAAAACATAATTACAATTCATAATGCAATTGGGGCATGTCCTTGGGGTATTACACACACCAAGTGCATCAACCGTGCACCAACACATATACCAAACTGTGCATCAACCATGCACCATAACATGTACCATATGCCTCAACAATCAACCATGTATATCGATACCATACCAAGTATCAGTCATGTACCATACCATGTATCAACCATGTACATAAACAATGTACATTAAAACTTATACCATACCATGTACCAACAATGTATCTCAATCATATACCATATCACTTAATCATGCCATAGACAATATACGATAGGATATACCAAGCAATTACTATCAATAGTGTATATAAACCAAGTACCAACATCAGCAAGATATGTATCTCATACATGTGTTGTCATATACCAAGTGTAATCCTCAACAATGTATCAATATCAATGACAACCATACACCATGTGCCAATTCTTCAAGAGTATGCCGAGAATAAGCCTCAAGCATGTACCATAGCATCATCACCATGTAACCAAACCAGATAACAAGATACCAATACAACCAAGATGTACTACTACTTAATGTACCATACCAATATCACCAAGATGTACCATGCATCAACAAGACATGCCTCTCAAGCATGTACCATACCATCATTAAGCATAAGATATAATCACATACGCATACCTGTGACCTGTAGTTGATTTGTTGTACTGTAACAATGACTTGTAAATATTCCACAACCTTCAGCAACCTAGTACCAACATTTCCCCCAAATTTGTCTTAGCCTCGCAGGATTAAGACTCCTTGTCATGTTGGGCCTCATGTGACATCACTCAGGAAACCTGTGGGGGTGCCTTGCATGACACCCTTGAGTTGACCCGCAATGGATTTCCTCATTAGGGTTTAAGAGAAACTCTAGCACTCTGCAACTCCAAAACTTTCACTCTTCCCTCACACTTTCTCCGCTTCTTCAAACTTGTTGTCATATTCTTCAATAGACTAAAATATTAGACCATAACATTCACAAGATAAATATTCAATGTAATTGTGTGTGTCAAATGAATTTCTCATGATGTGTATTTATAGTTTTCCTAGGTAACTTCTTTCCTTAATCTTAGGGATTCTAGTTCTTTCTTGTCACACCCACTTTACCCATTCATTAATTGACTTGTAACTACTTAGGGGCTTCTTGACCATTCTTTGGGGCTTCCAACTTGACAAGGCCATATCTCCCTAACTGTGAGGGACCACGTGGCATACCAACTATCACAAGAATTGATAGGACAAGGACTATCCATCTATGAGTGTATTACTTGCATTTACACTATCCTTCATGACATATTCCTCAACCAACTTTGGGTACCATAACCACACCTCCGGGGATTCATGTAGACTTCATCAAATGCACCCATCACATATGTTGACATCAACCACTCCATTGATGACAACTAAATCACCATCAATCTCAACCACACCTCTAGGGCTTCCAGACTTCTCCAAGGGTTGACGTCAATGACAACCAACTATCCAAACTAATTGTCCTGCAAGCCTTTATAATATGGATGAAACAATTCAAAGGAGGCCAGAACCAAAGACTCGACTCTATGTTGGGATGATATTTCATCGTAACAAAGCCACCATACACACTTTGTTTTTAACACATTTTCCCTCCATTTTTGGTATTTTCTATACCCATTTCCACTTAACAAAGGATCAAGAAGGGATTATGAGGTAATCTCTAGTTTATTTCTGTTTTCTATTTAACAAACAAAAATATTATTTTTTTGAGCTTTTTACCTCTAATTAATAGAAAACTTAATTTCCTATAATTTATCATTCGTTAGCATGTTTACAGCATGATCTAGGAAAAATCGACACATGCATCATGATCAACATATTCATAGCATGGATGAGTTCCCTCTGGAACCAAGAAAATTGACTCAAAGACGCATGGTCAATGCACGATCAACCCTTCCACTAAGAAGGAAAAAATCACAATGTTACAACATGAAGATAACTTCCGACACGATTTATGAGGTTATTAGAACAAAACTTGAAAAATTAAAACATGGGTTTTGTGCATAATGAGCCAATTAAAGTAAGACATGGGTAGATTTTCTAGAAAAGGTGAGATTTGAAGTTTTTTTTCTAAATATGTAAAATTCAGATTTTATGTGCGACCGATTTTTCATAGGGATTCAAACTGCCCATCAAATCATGGAGGAAATCGCTCATTCTAAGCTCGACCCAATTGAAATGGAAATTTGTTTTTTGAGTCATCAATCTTTGGGAGAGATTTGATCCTAAGTAGTTGTGTTTTATTTTGTATAAATGCCCAAGAACTTGGTTGTAATAGGGGGATATAATCAAATTTCTAGTTTTGAATTTTTCTCAAGCTTTTGGTTTCCAAGAGACTCATTGAAGCTTTGTACCAACTAATTTCATTAATACATCAAGCCATACTAAGTTCTTCCAGCTGATAGTCCTTGAATGTGAAAGTTGAATATTGGAGGGCCCCCATTATTTGACATGTTCACTCTCTTTCTTTCATGTGCATAGCTATGGATTGTTATAGCTTATTGCTGGTAAATATATTTTTGTTTTAATCTTTAGTTTCTAATTTAAATGTACAAAGTAATCACTGTGTATATGCATTTTTTATTATTCTTGAAATTTATTTCAATTAGAAACTATATTTGCTTTCAAATTTCAAGTTTAAATGCTTAAATATATATAAGATTGAGGAGCCTAATGGATTATTTTTGCAAGTTCTTGAGCCACATAAGGAATGAGTAAAATAAACTATAACCAAAATTTCTACCAGTAGAGGCACTAATGCATGTTTAATCAAACCATTTAGACTTGAATCGATTATGTTTTCTTTCTTTAAACTAATTTTCCATTCAAGTATGTGTGCATATAATTTATTCCTTGATCAATAACCTACATAAGTGAAAAGAACACCGTTGTGTGGGCCTTTCTCAAGGCATATTCCACCTCACAACCTGATATTATGTCTATGTAAACTTTTGTAGTCTAGGTTGAGAAGATTAGTTACTTTCTTGTTGGATTGATTAATTAGAATTTTGCTTCACATTGCAATAGTTTCAATAGAGATAGCATTTATTTTTGAAGGAATTAGATTTAATTCAATTATTTTCGTTCTTCATGTGTGTTAGAACCTTCTTTCAAAACCTTTAACCTCACTTGTTGATAGATTAGTGTTGCAAAGATCCCACAACCAGTGGCATATTTCACTTTGCAACCTGATTTTCTACCAGTGGAATAAAATGATAACCTAAGGTTGAAAGAATTAGATTTCATTTGAAGTTTTAAAGATTATGATAGATTGCACTTTCTATATTTCAAAGAGTATTTGATGATCATCTTCAAGTTTGGATTTCCTTCTCAGTTTTTATTTTGAAGCTAATTCCCTCACTGTTGAGGAAAAGGTATAAATTAGCTTACTCAGTCATTTTTTAATCTTGCCTGGCTAGGACAAGATAGTCGGGAATGTCACCCTGAGTTTCATAGCTTCAAAAATATTCTCCCAATCCGTAAGTATTAATTAATAGGATTGAGGATGATTTATTAATGAAAATAATGTTGCAATAAATTAATATAAGTTTATGTAATACACATATTTTTATAATAAAGGAAACATGGAGCTCAAAAAGCAAAAAGAAAACAAGTCATAAATATACATATATGAGACAGAATAACAATCTGATTTTATTTCATTCTAAGATATCAAAAGTGCTTTCTCTTTACAAAACCCCTACGAGGGCATGGACCAAAGTATGATTTAGATATCCCTGATGAATACCATACAAAAAGACTCTGACAATCAAGTAAAACTGAAATTTATAATCTGGATCATCTTGCCACAAACTGCTACCATTTTGACTCTCTAAAACAAGTGTCTGAAAAGTTTGGTTCAGTATTGAACCTTGTTTTCTACAATGAGACCCTTAGTCTTGCGTTCTCCTTCTATTCTCCCCTTATTTCTTCTTCTCATTCAACTTTTATTCTTTCCAAATAAGTTGAAGTAGTTCAACTACTTTCTTTAGTTAAGTTAGTTTGACTTAACTAATTATTTTAGGAGATATAAATAATAATAATTGTTAAAGGTATTTAATTAATAATAACTAAGTAGGTGGGACCCCTTGTGACTCCCATCATTTCTTTTCAAATAATAAAATATAACCCAAAAGGATAATCATTTTAACACATGCCACCCTTGTAGCTCCCTTAAATATCTCCCAAACTGAATATTTAAATATCATAAATAATTTATATCATATCCAAAAATATATATAAATATCCACATTATCCACAAAACACCAAAACAAATCTTGTTGTCCAAACATTCTGAAAACCAGTAACACTATCTTCATCAACTCAAATAATAAAAAAACATAATCTAAAAGCCATACTTGCCACTATGGGAGGCAATTTTTCTTTTTTCACTAATGTCTCCCTTTGATTTCCCAGAAGTAGCTTGTGGTTGGTTAGACCCTTGAGGATGTATCTCATTGATCACATGGGAACAATCATCCTTCAAATTCTTGCGGGAAGACATGGATTTTGAGGAATAATCAAAGGGAGAAGAAGGGGAGGCATCTACTTTTCCTTTATCTTGCATAGGTTGGGGCATATCAGTTTTTAGTCTTTTACTAGCATGTGAAGATTGAACAAGTGAACCAACACGTGAAATTTGGACATTAGGATTAAGAGGTGGTGGGAGAGGCAATGACATATTGGGCCAACCGCGATGGTGAGAGACAACTGGGTTGACAATCTCTTGCCATCCATCATTTGCATGAACTTCTGGTTGCAAGGACACATGTGGAGGAATGTGAATGCCAGGGATGTTCTGAGGAGGCTGGAAAGGAGGTCTTTCTGGTCGAGGGTGTATTATTCCATGACAAACCAATTTAAAGAACCCAACTTTGAACAACTGGTTCAATTCTTGGGGGTCAACGTCAAAATGGATGGAAAATCTAGGCCTTCAAGGACCTCGGTTCTAATTTCCCCTGCCTTTGTTATTTCTACCATGGTTGCCTCTACTGAAGAAACTCATCCTGTAGCAATAGTTCGTCAGTAATGAATCTCTTAATAAACCATACATGACACTCTCCTTACATGAATAAAAAATTGGCTCAAACATTGACATGAGATACATGCAAATCCATCCATAACAAACCATTTATTAATCACCAAGTGAACAAGGGATGATATGGCCCATGGGACATATGAAGGGAGTGTAATTAGTGAAAAGTGGTATAATGATAGGGGATTAATACATGAATACTTTTCAACAATTAATCAAACAATTTACTGTGTCATAAAGTATCAACATATCAATCATCAATCCTTGTTGTGTTATCCTTTTGTCACTTTTGCACAAACTTTTTCTTTTAAAATTTATTTCATTGAATAGGGATGCAATAAATTAAATTGGGATTATGAGGGGAATGCAATGAGCGAAAAGTGATAGAATGTCAGGGAAATAATATGGATACTGTTCAATTGAAAATAAATCAAAACATGCAAACACAACATATCTTTGTTCAGACCTTCAAAGTTTAATAATGTTCACATTTTCAAAACAACAATTTAAACTATTACTTTCTTTGACAATTTGTTTGATGGCTTCCAAACAATAATTTATATACCCAAAATTATTTAATTACAACAACCTTTGTATCGATATAATCATTATATGACAGTCATAACGAACACCATTGTAATCGATATGAGAAACCACAATAGCCTTTGAGCCATAATCATACATTAACTCTAATGCTAAATCCTTTAAAACCAACAAGAACACACACATAATGTTTACAACCACTTATATCCATAATTTATTTCAACACTATTCAACGCAATCAAACTGGACATTATAAATCTTATTCGAGCCCCAATAAATCAACACATAGGTGTCTTTTTATATAAAGAACATAGCATTTGAACCAAATAACATTCAATACTCTGATCCCAAGCTTCAAATAAACAATTAGGTACATACTTCTTCTAGAATTTCCAAATGAGGAATGCAACAAAATCATGAACAAGTAACCAAACACGCACAATGCTCCCACCAACCATCGAACTTGAGTAAGACGATATCAATATAATATTTAAGTTTTAAGAAATCAAGTGGAAGGTATGAACAGGTATTTCAATCAGTGGGTTAGGTCGTCAAATAGCGCATACAACTCATGTCCTATCACGATTTACCACATAAAAATAATATATAACAATGCTCTCAGTTGTAAGTCTTTCCAAAACAACAAACAACCAATTCCAACAGGAATCAAAATGAAGCCAATCCCTTTAATCAACACTGTAATATGAGCATCCAAGGACAAACCCGTGCCTGACCAAAAACATGCATAATGCTTCCATCAACTTTTGGGTGGCGTTAAGTTCAGATTGTGCAATGATTTCTAGGAAACAATGAGGTCATAAGAAAGAAACTAACAACTCAGGGTTTTTCCAAGATAAGGCAATAAACACTTTAATCTTTTCAGTTCACATTAAAACCCATAGGGTCGAAAAACATGTGTACACTAGCCACAGAGACGAACATGGCATGGGAAAAATTAAACACAGAGACATGTTATGAAAATCCATAGATCGAGTACTCACAAATCTTAGAGCTTTGGCAAACCATAATAATCAATTTCCATAGAGAGGCTAGACCCCAAAAACCAAGACATGACCGAGAAAGATTCACTGTAAATTTAATCCAATGAACCCATGAAAATATTACCCACAACAAGGAGAGTGTAACCATTTTTTTTAAGTGCCAATAGTCTAGAATAATCACCATATGAAACCATGGACACAACCAATACATAGTTCAAAATCTCAAAACATCTTAAGAATCAAACAGACCATGAGCAATCCATAGCCAAAAGTTGATTCAAAGGGTAGAGTAACCATCATGAATGGAAGAGTAATAAACCCATACCTGGAAAACCTTGAGCGAGGACGAAAACTAGAATGTATACCTCCTTCACGACCGAACAAGACGGAACACCAACAACTACCAGAGCCAAAACCAAAATGTAAGAATGACTAGGGTGATGGGCTCGAGGGGATTTTGAGTGATGTGCAATAAATGCACGTCGCTTCTCCCTTCCAACTTCATTCAATTCAAAGTACGAGCCAAGCCAATTCACCATATAACTAAACAATTAATCAACCAAATATCCATTGCCATATCACTTTTTCATAGTGCTCCACCCCTTGGTAATAAGAACTTCTTTAAATAACAATGTGCTAGGAACATAACCCAATGTGCAACCATATATAAACAAGGTGCATAACCATAGTAGAAAGGGTCTAGAGAACCCATCCTTTGTCATGATAATATAAAATTAGAAATCGATTATAGTTCTTTTATTCAAAATATCTCCATTATTATCCTCTATAAATATAATTTAAACCATTTAATGCCATGTTTAATGCAATATCAAAACCAAAACTGATAATAATTCTTTCATCCATAGGGTAGCCTTAACATATTCTGTGAGATATCATCAAAGCCATTCAATGCCATGTTTTAATCAACCAAATATCCATATCACCATAACATTTTAAACCATGATTTGATACAAATGAACTGTAGAATATTGCGTTGGTACCATCAGTTAAGAAAACAAAATATGAGTGTTGCATATCCACCATAGTGCCAGAAGTCTAACAAGGGGGTACCACCTACTAGTTTATTATTAATATAGATATATAATAAATCTTGGGAATCATTTGCTAGCATAGTATTCATCGTTGTGCTTTTAAGCGTCAACAAACTAGTGACTCCATAGGGAAATTTGTTTTCAACGGATTAAGAACTCAGAATGTCTAGCTTTGCAGACCAGGTGAATCGTAGATCAAAGAAAATATTTACTAGAATGATTATGCAACAGGGGGATGTGAGGCAATTTAAGGGAAAAATGATCACGGACTTTGGGAATAACTCATGGAAAGTGTTTCGTATGAGGGGTTTATTCCTGTATGCATAACATTCGATTGGTCACAGTGAAAGCATTTATTTCTTAAATGAGGGAAATTGTTGATGTGCTCTTTTTGAAACTCAGGGTGGAGGGAAGAAAAGGAAAGCAGAAAATAGGGATGAAAATCTAATTATCTATCTAACAACAGTACTGGAAGCAGAGAGAAATTTCAATAATGTCTTCCAGGGGGACATCAGGACAACTATGTAACCTGATTATTATTGATTAACAATACTTGCAGAATAACATCACTGTGGAAAAACTGATCCATAATTTATTTCTGAAAAGGAAATAAATTAATAAAAGAAAAACAACAGAAATGAAACAACAAGAAATTAAAGACAACAAAGTAAAATCAAAGCAGTGAAACAAAGAACTATAATACATAAGTAACATTCATGCAACGTTTAATTTTCAAACTGGTTCCACATAGTGTTTCAAGTGGGAACCGTTGGTGCTATAGGAAAATAATCGCTCTTCCAAGTCCTTTAGAAGATAAGAATTTGCACCCAGGACAAAAGCGATTTTAAAAGGACCCAACCATAATTTTTGAAACTTTGAATGTCTTCCTCTATCAGCATGAGCTGAATTTGAAGGCAAGACTTTCTCATTTACTTTAAATATGACAACTTTTGCACTTTTATTGAAATATTTCTTTACGGTTTCATGTCTTCTCTTTATGTTCTCCAAAGCAAACATCATTTGTTCCTCTAAATCTAGCAATGCATTTATCCTTTGAGAGATATTAGAAGAATTTAATTCTTCAATCTGTAGCATCAGCAGTAGAGAAGAAAGTTCCAACTTGGTAGGAAAAATAGCTGAAAGGGAGTGCAACCTGTGCTTACCTTGGTAGTGGTGTGATCTGCCCAAAGGGTGTAGGTGAGGAGGGTGTGCCACTGATGAGGCTTATCTTCAATGAGCCTCTTGATAATTCAAACTAGATTCTTATTAGTAGACTCAACTTTCCCATTTCCCTGAGGGTAATAAGATGATGAGGTGAAATTTTTTACTCCCATATTAGCTAGAAACTGAGTCAGCTTAGCCGAAATAAAAGCGGGGCCGTTGTTTATAATAATTTCTAAAGGAATGCCAAATTTGGAGAAAATATTAGTTTCAAGGAAAGAAATAACCTTTTCATCCTGCGAATGTTTAAGTGGGACAACTTTAGTCCATTTCGTAAAATAATCTATGGTTGTCAAGATAAAATCTTTCCCTACTAAAGATGGGAGATTAATAGGACCGATAAATTCCAGACCCCATTTTGAAAAATGAAAGTCGGGGAGAACAATTTGAAAAGGCAGGGAATACAAAGTTCTTTCCCAGCATACCTGAGGTGTAGGACAGTCGGTGACAGAGTGTGTTGTTAAAGTCATTGGTTTGAAACCTGTGGGGACAAAAACTCTAACCATGTTAAGGGTTGGTGTGGATCATGTCGGGTGCGATCTCCAAGTGATTTTGACGGCTTATATGCCCCTGAGTCATGGTTTCTCAAGGCACAGGTTAATCCCACAGCCAGCAGGTCCGAAAAAATTAACAAACAAAAGAAAAATTCTTTCCCAGTGAATTTTTGGCACTTGTCACATGATCTTGAAAAGTTATAAGAATCTCGAAAAAATGAAGGCCATTAATAACCTTTTTTGATGATTTTAAAAGTAGTAGTTTTAGCAGAAAAGTGGCCACCCACATGAATAATAGAATTTGAAGATCCATGTGTTTCTTGTAACAATTTATGTGCTTCCTCATTATTTACACAACAAAGTAATATACCATCGATAGATCTCCTAAACAAGACGTCTCCTAAAATAATATATTTGGAAGATTCAAGATGAAGCCTTCTCCTTTGATGAGTATCTAATATATTTGGAAATCTATGATTTTGCAAGTAATACACTATATTTTTATATCAGGGATGTTAAGCTATAGGAAGTATTTGACTATCAATGTAAAATAGTGTTGAAAGAGGATTTTCTTGTTCGTCAATTTCTTCATTTTCTTCAACATGTTGAGCCAAGTGAAGGGCTAAGTCTCATCCCTTAATTGTTTTTGAAGTCATGATGGTTAAATCATGCTCCTGTATCTTGGCAAGTCAATGTGCAAGCTTCCTTGATAGATAAGTCTATGGAAGAAAAAACATCACAATAGATAAATGGACTTTTACCAGTGTGTGCTTGCCTAGGATAAAGTGGAGAAATTTCTCCATAGATTTAACAAGATAGAAAGCATGTTCTTTGATATAAGAATATTTGAATTCATCATCTGATAAGATTTGACTAATGTAAGCTACTGGTTTTTCGTTATTCTGGTCATCACATTGTACGAGAATAGAATAGATTGCTTCCTCTATGACATTAGTGTATATAATAAAATCTTTCTCAAAATCTGGTTTTTCCAAAACCGGTGCAAAACTGATCACCTTCTTAATCCTTACAAAATCATTCTCGACATCCTCAGTCCAAGAAAAGGAGTGATCTTGCTTGAGAATATTTTGAATTGGTTTGACCATTACAGCAAAATCAAGAACAAATCTACGAACAAAGTTGATAATGCCCATAAAGGCTTGAACCTCCTTTTTGGAAGTGGGGGCAGGAAGGTTCATAATAACAACGATCCTTTCGGGATCTATGCTTATTCCTGAATAAAAAATAATATTCCCAAGGAGATTTCCCTTGGTAACACTGAAAATAGACTTAGAAGGGTTTAAAGAAATGCCGAACTTTCTGCATCTCATGAGAACTTTTCTAAGATGACCAAAATGATCCAATCGGTTTTTTGAATATGCAGTTAAGTCATCAATATAAATATTAATAACCGGTTTTATACCTTCCTTGATAGGAATTTCATGTTGTATAAGAGAAGGATCAAAACCATGAAGATCCTTCCTAATAATAGCTTCAAGTGTGGGGTTTATGGGCCTTTGTTTTTTCCTAACTATTTTTATACCTTCCTTGATAGGAATTTCATGCTGTATAAGAGCATGATCAAAACCATGAATATCCTTCCTAATAGTAGCTTCAAGTGCGGAGTTTATGGGCCTTTGTTTTTTCCTAACCAATTTTATACCTTCCTTGATAGGAATTTCATGTTGTATAAGAGCATGATCAAAACCATGAAGCTCCTTCCTAATAGTAGCTTCAAGTGCGGGGTTTATGGGCCTTTGTTTTTGCCTAACCGGTTTTATACCTTCCTTGATAGGAATTGCATGTTGTATAAGAGCAAGATCAAAACCACGAATATCCTCATATGACCAAGCAAAAACATCTTGAAACCCACAAAGTAACTCAGTGAATTTCAACTTTTCTTAATCGGTACATTGGCCACCCATATTAATATTCTTTGGGGAATCAGGTGTTACAATGTTCAAGGAAATGGTTTCACCCACTTTCCTTTTTTACTCCTCTTCCTTATGCATTTCTTTGTTTCCTACATCACTCGATGAAAATGAACTTTCTAGAGTAGTCAAGCCCTTCAGAATTTTGTTGTTTTCCATGGATATAATATATTTGGGCTTATATGGTTCATTTTGTATGAAATCACAGATGCTTTCATCACTAGGGAAGACCTATCATGACTCTACATTTCCAGGGATATGAGGATGATATAGATATTGAAAAGTACAATCAGGTCTTTGTGGCAGAAGTTACCGAATAGGAGGGGATGCAAAAACAACTAACCTGTCATCCATTGAAATAAGTTCCCTTTTAACTTGAGTGATGTTGAATGATAATAAGTTCAAGATAAGCGCCCAAATGACTTGGTTGTTTCATTTCATCAACTTGTTTCTAGGAGAATATATTTTGCGTACAAGGTTCACAACAAGTTCAGAGTCCCCAAAAACTGTAAGGTGTCCACAACCTAAATTATAGGCATTTTCAATGCCTAGAAATAATGCTTCAAATTCAGTGATGTTGTTTATGCAAGCAAACTCTAACCTATAGGAAAAGTTGAAAATTTTACCTACAGGCGAGTACAAGATAATGCAAGCTCCATTACCTTTGTTGGAGCATGAGCCATCAAAGTGTTGATACTGAGAGGGGGGTGAATCAGTATCAAGTACAATTTAAAAACCTTTTCCAACTTATACTTAAACCATTCAATTATATCCAATGAGCAATGAACAATAGTATAAGAGTTACACCAATAC
>SNQJ01S0028138.1:19944-33807 GCA_010110895.2 Picea sitchensis | reverse complement strand
CCCAAAGAATACTCATCCATGTGAAAGATAGGGATTATCAACCAACAAGAAGAATGATATACTATTCAAGAATTTGTTTAGTAAATAAGAATGTTACTCCAAGAAATCTCTCAAATCCTAGCAGTAGCTGGGAACATCTTTGCATCTTAGGAGGAGAAAATACTGATAGCCATCAAAAAAATATTTGCATCTCTGGAATTGATAGAAGAGAAATAATTCCATGAGAAACATCAAGAAGTCCTAGAAGAGACCAAAGAGCCATGGAAAACATTTGATGAAGAGCAGACACAAGAGGCTGAGAATGAGGAATTTTTGTTGGATCATGTTGTCATTGATGCCAATGGTTTGATTTATTGATGATGTCACATTGATTGATGTCAAAGTGATTGAAGTTGATGTCAGAAAAGTTGATTGATTGATGATTGATGTAATATAATATGTATTTTCCTTGATGAGAATGCAAGATGAAGATGGATCAATGGGATTGTCATTGATACATGATGAATGGTCGATGTGGTTTCATTGGTATACTTATATATGATGCATTGGAAAAATGTATAGATGACTCATTGTGTCTTATCATGATTGATAAGGTGCACAAATGCATGAACTCCAAAGTGATCCCCTAATGGTGAAAGCCCTCCCGGGAAGATGCTTCTTGGTTAGGTTATCCTAGAAGAATGGTTGGAGGACCCATGCTTTAGTGTGTGTATCATTGATAAGGTGCATAAACAGATGAACTCCAAAGTGGGTCCCATTATGGTGCAATCCCTCACGGGAAGGCGCTTTCTGGTGAGTTATCTGAGATGGTTGGAGGACCCATGCTTGTATCTTGGAATAGCAGAGATGAAGATCAAGGAAGTGTTGGTGAAACTATCCTATAGATGGATAGTGCTTGTCGTACCATTTCTGGTGGTATGTGTAATGTCCATAACTCCTCATGGTTTGAGTTATGGCCTTGAAGATGAAGGACCCCATGAAGGCTTGAAGCCCCCAAGGTCAAAGAAGTCAAGTGACCTAAAAGAAGAAATCATTATTTAAGCCAACCAAAGTCAAGGTGGATTATTTAAATAATAAAGAGAGAAGTGACAAAATCAAGAAATGATAAGTAAGGTGACAAAGTCAAGAAGGAATATTTATGGAAAGTGGTTAACCCTAAGAAAATAAAGGAAGGAAATAGGTTAAGTGATACAAGTAGTTAATATTATTTTAAATGATAAATTAAGTGAGCCAAATTCAAGGTTGATTATTTAAAGAATCAAAATTCAAACAAAGTCAAGAAATGATAAAAGTAAGGGTGACAAAATCAGAAGGAATATTTAAATGATAAAGTATTGGAGAACTTTCTATTTATGGAAAGTGAACCCTAAAATAAAGGAAAATAGGTTAAAATTGACCTAGAAATGGGTTAAGTGACCTAAAAATGGGTTAAGTGACCTAGAGGATGAAAGTATAAATAAAGTATCAATGGTCTCTTGTAGATCATCCTTTTTATTATCAATGGAAGCTTCTTGTGAGAATATCTTTTGGAGTATTGATAGAGAGCTTCTTGAACATTTTTGTTGTGTGGAGACTTGAGCATATTAGATATCTATAGGTATTTGAGGTAACAAGGATATAAACCCAAATTTCAGAAGGAAGGTGAAAGAAAAGAGGGGCGAGGTGGAAGGAAGGATAAATTCTTTTCTTGATGCTTTCTAGGTTATGTTATTTACAATTCATCTCACCATTTTGTAATATTTTTTTTTCTATAATGATTCATATCATTAAATTGATATTCCATGAAAGGAAACATATCCAAGTATATGTGGTAAAAATTCATCTTGTGGAGTCATTGTATTTTGGAGATACCTCAGTGGAAAATAGGGTTTGTAGCTTGAATCTGAAACTAGTCTAACACATGTGTTTAATGCAAAAGCGTCCTGCTTATTCATAAAACATCAGAAATTTAGTAGGACCAATTGTGTTGGTTGAATTACTGATCGTAGTATTCTCTGTGATGCAAGGTATGCCATTTTTGTATAACTCCTTTTTGAGAGGTTACAAGTGAGTGCCACTTGGAGGGAATTGCATAAAACACACACTAAATAAAATTGTATGTCGGTTTTATATCTTTATTCATTACGTGTACATATTTATGATTATTTCCAGTTAGGGTTATTGACTAATCAAAAATTAGTCATAGTTGGAACAAGTTGATGAGTTAGCACATACATAGGGTGTATAGTTGATGATGTTAGTAAATATTGATGGAGTCATTGTTGATAGATATAGTTGACATGATTGGTATGCTTACTTGGTACATGGTTAGGTGCACTTGTTTATGTTACAATTTGATTACAGGTTGTTTAGCACAGTTGGTGCATGGTTGATACTCTGGTTTATGGTACAGTTGATATTTGTTAAAAGTTGTTACCTCATCTCGGTTAGTGTTGAGAATATATAGAATTTGAGTCTTACATAAAGTTGGTTCTCTTGTAGAGTTGGACTCTATTAGGTTATTTATTGAAAAACCCAGTTGTAGTCCATAATAAAAGAAAAAATTGTACATACATCTTATATTCCTTGTGTTCCTTATGGAGATGATTTGTTGATGATATATTGTTGATATATGTTGCTGATATGTATTCCTATCAGCGATTATTAATAAGCAATGAGTAATGAGTAAATGTAGTGCTAACTAATGAGTTTTTTGTGTAAGAGAGAAGTTTTAGGAAAAGAAATATCCCCACACTCATTCATCCCACCTCTAAGTGTGGTAGGTGTCCAACAATTGAGTATCAGAGTGGGCCTTCACTACATGCCTTAACAAGCTTGAAGGAGATCCATAGACTTACACAAATGGATGATGAAATACCAATCCTTGATGAGGAAAACTATTCTTGGAGAATAGAGATAAGAGTGTATTTGAGACAATAGAACCTATTTGGAAGAAATGACCATTGGTGGATATGGTCCGTTGAAGAACAATTCAAAGTTGCAGCTCAAAGGGAAGGAAAGAAGAATGATGCATTGGCTCTCAAGACCATTCTTAGTGGACTTTAAATCCCTATCAAAGAGAGCATGGAAGTGAATTTTCCCATGCTCTCTTTGATAGGATCTATGGCTAAAGCTAGAGGATACATATCAGAAAATAAAAGAGATGTTGAAGAACCACTCCATCAACAACATTATCAAAGGTAAAGAATCTCTAACTCTTGATTGCATATGTAGTGATTTTGAGAATTTCAAATAAAAGGAAAAGAATCATGTGATGATGTTGTAAAGGTATATTGAATACTTCAAATGAAGGTAAAGAATCTCCAAGACTCTTGATTCCATTGATTCAAAGGAAATGTGATGATGTTGAATTTTTCTCAAGTAGATAAGATGGTTAGGAAACAGTTTGTGTAAAGTTTGATGATAGTTATCCCATGGAAAGGGAATAGAAAAATCTATTAGAGACAAGGGAAATTGAAGAGGGTTTATATAGATATAGAAGTGATCATTTTTATACACTCCCATAACTATCTTTTAGGATAACACTAAAAAGTTTCCTAGGAGGAGTCAAAGACACATATTGATATTTAAAAGGAGGAAATGCTCATGGAGAGCAATAAGTCTCAACTAGAAGAAAAAGAGAATAAAATCACAAGACTAAGAATGAAAAGAAAATGTGAAGGTAGATGATGAGATTAGAAAAGTTTTGAAACTATTTCATTTCTCAAGACCCCAAATTGAAGAAGCCAAAGAATAGAGGAACTATTGAGATTAAAATAAAATGAAAGAGAAGGGTCATGTTGTAAAACAAGTTAGAAGCTAGGTGTGTAGAGAAAGAAGGTGGAAAAGTCAAACAAATTCTTCAATAGCTCATGAATATTGGATGAGATATTGGAAGTCAAATACCACCATGCTTGAGGTAATCAGGTCTTGGATAAAGGAGAAGATACACATGTTGAAAAAATCACCTCAAAGAAGCATGAGTGAAATCCATCAAAGAAGGAGGCAATGTTCTAAAGAAACCATCTACACAAGGCAAAGAAATTTCAAAAGAAAAAGCAGGAGCATCAAAGTCTATTCTTGGGACACAGAAACAAGGTACTTCAGAAATTATTTTTTATGGGCATTTATTTCTTAAATGGATATAGTCACAAAGATTTTGAATGAATCTTATGAAAGGGAGATATAAGTAGATATTTTATAACACCACAGTGTTGGAGATGTGATCAAGTAGGGACACATTGTTGTAACACTATGAGACCATTACAAGCTGTGGTGGATTTGGCCATAAATCCCATGAGTCTTGGAACACAGAAGAAATTCCATGATAAGAACTTCAAATAACATGTCTAGAATAAGGAATGAATTAAGGAAGACATCTTTGAAAAGATGGATCTTTTCCATTTCAAGTTATGAGAAGCAGGGACATCTATAGAAATGGGTGAAGAAGATAGAGGCAGCGGAGCAGGGCTGGAAATATTGAGGAAGCTCAGTGAGTCATCCTTACTGGAAGCATCGTGGGTGATGAGTAGTGACTAGTGCGTGCCTTACACGAAGACTGATCTTGTATAGGTCACGTACATACCTGAGTTGTTGTGTAGTAGACAGAGTGTATATATCAGGTAAAAGCCTTGAGAAAAGGCTAATGCACATGGATTCGACTTGAGTGTTGTGATGGTATAACCCTTTGTTGCAAGATTGCGACGATATTTGTTCTGGGAGTTTCTAACACACTATTTGTTGCGAGGGTTCCAAAGTGTCCATCTATTGGATTATATAAGATAAAATACTCAGTACATGACATAATCCATGGTATAAGTTGATGTTGCCCTATTGGTATACATAGTTTGGTACATGTAGGTTTCATTGATATATCTTACAGTATATTATTGGAAATATATGTTGATATCATGGTGCATACATTTTCCTAATGGATTAGACTCACATATTGGGACGTATATGGTTGAATTGAGTTGATGTGGTGATCATGGTGTACATCATTGTTGATCTATAGTTGATGCATGGTTGATACACTTTTGGTGCATTGTTAGAGGCACTTGCTTGTAGTATTGTTGGCACATATTTTATGGAGGATTTGGCATGCATGTGTAGGATTCATCATTTTGTGGTACTAGTGCATGGTGATGTACATCTTTTAATTTGCACTCATAGATGGCATGTGTTTGATGATACTACACCGTTGGCACTACTTGATTAGAACAACAAATTTAGTATGTGTTTGATACATGGCTATGGCACTTGGTTCATGATGGGGAATATCATGAGTGATATGACAATACTTTGTGGCACATGGTTGACATGTTGGTATATGCACATGGTTGGCATGCTGGTGGATTCACATGGTTGGCATATTGGTAGATGCACATGTTGTATGGCAAAGGAATATCATTGATATATTCCATGGATGATAGTTTTGGCACGTGCATGATGTTGATGTACATGGATGATGTACATGGGTATTTTAATATAATGAGCACTTTTTGTACATGGATGTTGTGCATGATGGGCACATTTTGGCACATGATTGATATTTGGATCAGCGATTCTTTGTTTCATTGTTGTTTCATGATGATTGGTATGGAATGAGTTTGATGCTTAGACAGGTCCAAGGATGGCTATATGGTATCATTGGGGAGACATACCCTTAGGAAGTCAGGTCTTCTTCCATGATTTTAGGAGGGAGATATTTATGGATGCATGCCCTAGAAAGGCCCTATATATTTAAAGAAGAGCACAGGCTATAATTCCAGGGGGCGATGGTCACATGGGGAGTATGTTTGATGTATCTTCAACATTATCCCAGTGTCCCTTGTTCAAAAGGGAGAGATTGACCAGAGGAAGTTCAAGGCATTGAGACGAGAGGAACAACCCCAAAGGAGGAGTTCAAACAAGAGACAACCCCAAGATAGAGAATGGCCTTACCAGAATTCATGTCAAAGGGAGGAATTTAATCCGCATTGATGTGATTGATGTTTACAATGATAGGGAGAGATAGTCACGTTCACTATTTATGTAGAGTGTGTAGTATCTACATGTTGACATCAATAATTAGTAATTAGTGTTGAGCATCAATGTTGGTATTGCCATCAATGCCAAGGGAGATTGTTGAATCAATATTTGTCATTGAAATTGCCAATGGTTTGAAGTTAGTTGATTTCATTGATTGATATCCAAGTTGATTGATGTCAAATGATTGATTGATTGATGATTGATGTAACCTGTATATATTGTCCTTGATGAGAATGCATAGATGAAGATGGATCAAATGAGTTGTCATTGATACATGATGAAAGATGGATTGATGTAGTTTCATTGGTACATATGATGCATTGTTGGAAAAATGTATAGATGGCTCATTATTGTCTTATCATGATTCTGATAAAGGTGCACAAATGGATGAACTCCAAGTGAATTCCCCTTATGGTGAAAGCCCTCGCGATAAAGACTTACTTTGTGGATTGATTATCTAGAAGAATGGTTGGAGGACCCATACTCTCATTATTGTCTTATCATTATTATTAAGGTGCAAAAATGGATGAGCTCCAAATTAGTCACATATGGTAAGAAAGCCCTCAGGGGAAGGCGGCTGTGAGTTGGAGTTATCCTAGAAGAATGGTTGGAGGACCATGCTTGTATATGGAATAACACCCAGATGAAGATCAAAGGAATTGTTGGTGGCTATCCTATATGGACAATGCTTGTCGTACCATTTAGAGTGGTATGTGGAATGTCCATAACTCCTGTGGTTTGAGTTATGGACTTACGAAGATGAAGGACCCCACATGAGGCTTGAGGCCCCCAAGACCAAAGAAGTCCAAAAGTGACCTAAAAGAAGAAATCATTATTTAAATGATAAAATTATTGACAAAAGTCAAGGTGGATTATTTTAAAATAATAAATACAAGTGACAAAATAAAGAAATGATAAAGTGGTGACAAAATCAAAAAGGAAGATTTATGGAAAGTGGTTCAGCCTAAAAGGAAATAAGGGAAAATAGGTTAAGTGATGACCTGAAAGAATTGGGTTAATATTATTTTAAATGAAATAAATTAAATTTGACAAATTAAAAGAATTGGATTATTTAAATAATCAAGTGACAAAATCAATAAATGACAAAATGGAGTGACAAAATCAGAAGGAATATTTAAATGATAAAGTATTGGAGAACTTTCTATTTATGGAAAGTGGACAACCCTAAAATAAAAGGAAGAAATGGTTGATGACCTAGAAATGGGTTAAGTGACCTAAAATGGGTTAAGTGACCTAGAGGATGAAAGTATAAATAAGATAGCAATGGTCTCTTATGGAGTCATCCTTTTTTGTGGATCAATGGAAGCTTCTTGTGGGAATTTCTTTGGAGTATTGATGGAAGCTTCTTGTTGAGAACTTCTTGAGAATTTTGGTGTGGAACACTTGCACATATTGAATATCTATAGGTGAATAGAATTATCCAAAAAGGATATATAAAACAGATTTTAGAAAGGAATGTGCAGAAGAAAAGAGGGTTGTAATTCAAAGGAAGATAAATTATTTTCATGATGCTTTCTAAGGTATGTTATTTCTGAGTCATCTCACCATTTTCGCTCTATAATGATTCAGATCATGGGATTGATATTCCATTAGAAACATATCCAATTATATGTGGTAAAAAATCATCTTGTGGGTCATTATGTTTTTGGAGTTACACTCTGTGGAAGAAGTAGGGTTTGTGGCTAGTCCACGAAACTAGTCTAAAACAGTGTTCCAGGAGTAAAAAACGTCATAAAGTATTCATAAAAGATCCAAATTAGGTGAGACCAATTATATTTGGTTATATGCAGTCTTTAATTCTTTGTAATAGTTTCATATCTATTCAACAAATGTTTAAATGCAGAGGTACCTCTACAAGGTAGCTTTCTAGAATAATCCAAAATTTAATGGAGTATGCAATTTTTTGCTATAACTCCTTTTCACGAGGAAGTTAAAAGTAATTCCACCTAGAATTGCATAAAACCTGGCAGAAGAGCATTGTGTATCCAGTTTCTTTTTATTCTGAGGTACAAGTTACAGTTATTTCAAGTTAGAGATTTGTTGACCTAATCCAAAACTAGTCATGGATTCCAGAATAAGCAGTTGATGAGTTGGCACATACATGAGGTGTATAAGTTGATGATGTTGGTAAAATATTGATTCATTGTTGATGAAGTAGTTGACATGATTTAGTATATACTTGGTACATGGTTAGATACACTTTTTTATAGATACCCAGGTTGATTCTTGGTTGTTGTTTTAGCGCGAGGTTGGGTGCATGGTTGATGCTCACTTGTTTATGAGTCTGATTGATGTCATTTGAGGATTGTTGCCTCTACATGCTTAAGTTGGTGCTTAGAATGGATGAGTCTTGCATATAGAGCTAGTTCTCTTGTAGAGTTTTACTCAATTTAGGTGCATGGTTGATGCTCTTGTTTATGGTACAGATTGATATCTGTTGAGGATTGTTGCCTCATCTTAGTTGGTGCTTAGAATGTAAGATGAGTCTTGCATATAGAGCTGGTTCTCTTGTAGAGTTTTACTCAATTTAGTTGTTGCTGAAAAACCCTCTGATTGAAGTCCATAATAAAAAGAAAAATTGTACATACATATTGTGTTCCTTGTAGAGATGATTTGTTGATGATATATTGTTGATATATGTTGCTGATATGTATTCACATATAACTCATTATTAATGAAAGAAATAAGTAATGAGTAAATTTTGAATGCTAACTAATGAGTTTTGTGTAAGAGGGAAGTTTTGGGAAAAAGATCCCCACACTCATTCACCCCCCCCTCTAAGTGTGGTAGGTGTGTCCAATTTTTTTTACCATGCATGTCATCATATCCTTTATGCATTCAAAATATCAATCGACAAATACTAAAATATATGCATGGCATGAAAAAGGATGACATACAAACTGGTGCTAATGAACAAGTAAACCAAATTCATCATGACTACATTAAACTTTGGTTCCACACAATCATCGGGTTGAAGCACCACTTCATTCTTCAAAAATTCTTGGCACCAAGTCAATCAAAGAAACTGACCCCTCATATTCTGGTATCCCTCAAAGTATATATTTCAAACTTGAATATAAGCATATTTGTAATCCTATTATGTATATGGCTCCATTGGAAGTATTCCTACACTTGAAATAGTTTTTTCTTCTTTTAGTAGGGTAGGATATTATAGAAAAATAAAATGAATAAAATAGTAAAAATAAAAATAAGTCTAGTTGTAAAAAACTAGGTTACTAGCGCAACTAGACATGAGTTTTGCTTGAAAAATAGGCAACTGGTGGGAAAAATTCTCAATAAAGTTCTGCATGTTGGTTCAATATTGTATTATGGTTCTTCAAAATCATTTGTATTTTTCTCATGAAGGACGATGTGGGATTCCTTAAGGCCCACCTTCTGACAGATCTCATCCCATTGACTCCAACACATCATATGGGATTGAGATTAGAGATGTTTATAAGTATTTTTGGACTTGCATACATCAATGGAAAGCCTCATGTAGTCAACAATGAGAATCAATCAAGGTCTTTTGATTGAAATATATTCTAGGTGACTTGAATCCAACAAATCCATTCGTGCCTGTCAGGATGTACTTAGGTACCTTGGCACTCATTTTCATCACTGGTAAGTTGTCTCACATTAGTTAACAATTTACATTACTGGTTGGTAATCTAATGAATTATTTCTATGTTCAACTTCAAGTAAATCCATTCACATAGATTGAATTGTACCAATAGGGGTTATATGTGAAGACTATATGGTTTATGGTATCAATAACAACTTGCAATAGTCATTTTCTTGTTCTAAAGTTTCCTGTAACAACATTTCAACAATATGTCTATACATTGTTCCAATAAAATATTTCCATTCAATATCAACATGGTTAGTTAAATTTGAATGGCAGCCACCATAGTTCCTTTCCATTCTATTTTCCAATAACCAATAGATTGAGATCAACACTCACAATCATCATCAACCTTAGTTATTTTCATAATTTCAAAGTGCTCTCTTGGTTCCAGTGCACATAATTTTTAGATTATATTCTCTCTTCATGGTTCCTATATCTTCAACATACAGTATCAATCTAAGATCCATATGAAGAAATGGAGAATTTGATCATTAGAGAAGAGCTTGAATGAAGACTACATCAAATCAAACATCACACCAAACGCTATGAAGACATTTAAGCTACAAATAAATTAAATTGAAGACCTGTAGACATTGATGGGACATCCAAGTTGCATATCCACAAGCCAAAGTATCTAGTAAATCAAAGGTTTGATATTTTTGATTTGTTACTAATAAATTAGAATAAAATTGAATGTCACTGTTATAATTCTTTATGGACTTTTTCTCCCACTACACCATCTATACCTTTTCACCTTGAATAATTGTTTTTATAAGCTATCCTACATATACCTATTATTCCTACCACAATCCAGTTTTATTTAATAAAATACCCGTACACATTAGCAAACCACCCACACATTATGATTACCTATCTTCCTCTTCACCATACATCATCACTAACCATTTGTTCATTCTCCATCTTAAAATATATCTTCCTATGACTAATTTCATATTGCATTACACACATCTCCTTTCACACAAGCTCATTATATAAGCCTGTGAGTATATGGTCTTACATTTCCCTCTTTATAAGAAGAGATCGAATTGCATATTTTTCTAAGAGAGAGCTTGAAGTTTTGTGAGGTTTCAACAAAAATTGTTGCAGGGGTTGAGGAAAATCGTGCAGGAACATAATTCGAGGTCAAAAGCCACAAATTGTGGTGAAAATCTAGAAAAGAAGTGACGAAGTAGAAATTACCGTGACAAGGTTTCATTTTCAGGTTTGCAATAAAAATTTGAAGGGCCAAACAAGAAGCAAAGAGGGTCAACACAATTTCAGAGGTAATTTGACTTTCAGCCATAGGATTTTTAAATTCTTTGAACACAGAACCAAAATTTCAAGTCTAGAGAGTGAGTTTTATAACAAAAAGGGTTTTTCAAATTAAAATAAGCAACCAACAATTTGAATAGATGGTAGATTTAACAAAATCAAAACAAAATCGCCCAAGCTAATGGTAGTTCTGTCAAGACAAAAATCTAATGCATTTAAAAAATGAAAAGCCTTTGAATATGCCATACTATCTATTGAACAACCTCACCAAAATGACTAAATCAATTCAAAGACAAAGAAAAAATATTGAAAGATCCCTCTATCATCATGGTCTCATTAGGTTGATAGTGAAACATGAGCTTTAAAAATAGGGCATAGGATGGTCAACATTCTTGGAAAATAATGGTTTTGAAGATACTGTAAAATCACCGAAGATACCATAGAACATGCATCAATAAATGTCTCAAGAAACAAAGGGGAAACAAGAACTTTTTGATAGACCAAGTCATAAAAACAAGCAATATAGGAAAACAAATAATACAAGCAAAGAAATAGCAGAATCTACAGTACCATTGAAGATGACAAGATCCATGGCAAGAAAATTTGAAAAGGAACAAAAGGAAAGAAAACAAAGACAACCAGGTTTTGATAAAATAACAAAGAATCCAATGATAGTATACCAAAGGAAGCCTACTCCCAAACTTTTTTAGAGCCAACAAGAGTTATATGAATACATAGAAATCATGGAGAAGGAAGAAGGAGGGCCATCATCAATCAATAAAATAACTTCAAATGTAAATAGTGACAAGATAATATCTCAAGCAACAAATCCAAAGAACTTACTTTCTTTTCAAACAAAGAATCTTATGAACAAGTGACAGGACAAAGTTTAAAAAATCAATTAAAGAAGAAAAAGAAAGAGATAAAGAAGTTGAAGACTGAGATTACAGAGTTGTCAGTTTTGGACAACTACATTAGGGACGAAAATGAGATCCTAAAGAAAACCATTGTAATGATGATAACAGAGAAGGACAACTTAAAGAAAGAATTGAAAAAACTAAAAGAGGAAAATGAAAGAATTACTTAGGAAAAAGGTCAGGGGACAGGTTAGCCTTCTAAATGATATAAATTGAGAAATACACTAAGAACTCAATATCAGAACTAGGAAATAAAAACTCCAACTCAAAATCCAAAAAGGAAGATTGATAAGGCATCTACTTCAAAAGTGAATGTTTTATTAGAGGTAGATGAGGCACTCTAAAACCAAAAGAAAGGCAATTTTGCATTTTTGTTTTGCATAAAGGACATGCAAAAGTCCAAGTCCCAGGGATATGTTCGGCTCATATTTTTTCTTAACAAAACCGCCATACACACTTCCTTTTTAACTCTTTTTTCCTCCATTTTTGGTATTTTCTATACCCATTTCCACTCAGAAAAGGCTCAATAATGGATTATGAGGTTGTCTCTAGTTTTTTTCTATTTTTCTATTTAACAAACAAAAATATTATTTTTTTGAGCTTTTTACCTATAATTAATAGAAAAATTAATTTCCTGTAATTTCTCGTTCGTTAGCATGTTTCCAACATGATATTCTAGGAAAAATTGACACATTAAGCATGATCAACATCTTCATAGCATGTCTGAGTTCCCTTTGGAAACAAGAAAATCGACTCGAAGACGCCCGGTCAACATGCGGTCAACTCTACCACTAAGAAGTAAAAAATGCGTTATTATAGCAAGAAGATTACTTCAGACGTGATTTATGAGGTTATTAGGACAAATATTGAAAAAATAAAACATGGGTTTTGTGAGATTTGGGAGATTTGGAGGTTTTTCTAAAGATGTAAAACCCATATATTATGTGTTGTTGGTTTTTCATAAGGATTCAAACTGCCCATCAAATCATGAAGGAAATCACTGAAGCTTTGTACCAACTTATTTCATTAATACATCAATCCATACTGAGTTCTTTCAGCTGATATTCCTTGAATGTGCAAGTTGAAGCTTGGAGGGACCCCCATTCTTTAACTTGTGCACTCTCTTTCTTTCATGTGCATAACTGTGGATTGGTATAACTTATTGTTGGTAAATATTTTTATGTTTTATTCTTTATTTTCTAATTTAAATGTACAAATTAATCACTGTGTATATGCATTTTTTATTATTCTTGAAATTTCTTTCAATTAGCAACTAGATTTAGTTTCAAATTTCAAGTTTAAATGCTTGATTAGATAAAAGATTGAGGAGCCTAATGGAGTATTGTTGCAAGTCCTTGAGCCACCTAAGGGAGTGATCCAAAGACACTACAACTGACAATTTTTATTAGTAGAGGCATTATTGCATGTTTAATCAAACCATTTACATTTGAATCAATTATGTTTTCTTTCTTTAAACTAGTTTTCCATTCAAGTATGTGTGCATAGAATTTCTTCCTTGATCAATAACCTACATAAGTGAAAAGAGAAATAATGTGTGGGTCTTTCTCAAGGCTTATTTCACTTGACAACTTGATATTCTACCCGTTTAAACTTTTGTATTCTAGGTTGAGAAGATTAGTTACTTTCTTGCTGGATTGATTAATTAGAATTTTGCTTTACATTGCAGCAATAGTTTAAGTAGAGATAACATTTATTTTTGAAGGAATTATATTTAATTCAAGTATTTTTATTGCATGTGTGTTAGAACCTTCTTTCAAAACCTTTAACCTCACTACTTGACAGAGTAATGTTGCAAAGAGCCCACAACCAATGGCATATTTTGCTTTGCAACCTACTTTTCTACCAATGGAATAATGATAACCTAAGGTTGAAAGAATTAGATTTCATTTTAAGTTTTAAAGATTATGATAGATTGCACTTTCTATATTTCAAAGAGTAGTTGATGATCATCTTCAAGTTTGGATTTCCTTCTTAGTTTGTATTTTGAAGATAATT
>SNQJ01S0028138.1:0-12229 GCA_010110895.2 Picea sitchensis | reverse complement strand
TCAGGGACTAGTTTGGCATTCTTTAAACCCCCTCTTCAGCCCTGCATTTCCTGTGCTGGTTCCTCTAAGTCTACCTTCCCGGGTTGACAATTAAATGTTGATTTACATGGTATATCTGCAGCACGACAAAGACCAATTTGAAGGTGGAGAAACCCTACCAATAGAGGAAGAGGATGTATTGGAAACTCATATCATGTCATATGTCTTTGAGTTTTTATATCCAATGGATATCGATACTCAATTCAAGATGACCTCAGAGGAAAATTGTTAACCAACGACATCAATCTAGGATCTCTTGTGCACTAGTAATAAAATAACTAAAGGTAATTACTACATGCCCAAAGTCTCTAATCCTTTTTGGTAAGAAGCCCTCTTACTTAGGGTTACTCAAATCAAATAAGAAGATTCAATTACAAAATTTGAAATTGAAAAGGAAGATATCCAAATACAATTAAAAGGGTTCAAATATGGATGTCTTGTTGAAAGCCATTGATCACGAGGATACACTACATGAGTCATCTAATGTAAAAATATAGGATTTCCTCTCCCTTTCTCATCAATTCATTGGTTCTATTTTAGATGATATCATGGTGAATACTTATGCCTTTATACAACTAAAACATGATTTACCTAATTGGAGAAACAAAGATAAATTATTTGATCTAGGAACTATTGCCAAGGAAAGTCACTAACAAGTTATCCAATGATTAAAAGAGAAATGGTTTGTATGTACTTAGCACAAGAGGAGAAATGAAAATCTAGAAATAGGGTTTGTAAAGAGAAATTGGCATACAATCAAATATAGGTACAACATATATGTGGATTACATTACAAGAACTTTCTTACAGAGCTCCTTCAAGAGTTTATGCTATATGTTTGCATGAGAGATGGAGTCATTTTTTAATACAAAGAAAAGCTATTGGATGCTCAAGTGAAACACACTCGAGAGGAATTTGTGGATCTTCGATCTCATATTATGAAAAAAACTTACTATGTGAGTTATACCAATTTAATTTCCTGTTGCAAGGTGATTCTAGGTAGAATCCTAACCCCTATGTCGAGGATATTCATCTTTGATCATTCTCTTCCTTCATTTATAATCAAAACTTATGGAAAGATGATTTTTTCTTTTATGAAAGGGTAGAGGCTATATCCAACCTCATCATAAAAGATGAGCATCCTTTACCCACGGTTATAGTTGAGTATTATCATAGATTATTGGATAATCCAAGATGTGTCATGAGAATCAGACAAAATCAATGATTGGTGATTTCTCACCATGAGGATATTGTTTGTGACCATGATTTGGAGGAATTATTGACTTATCATGATCAATGGAAGGGATTTCATGCTCCTTTAAGAGAGAGGGATCCCACTACATATCCACTTTTAAACCTTGCCTTGGTTAGAGCAGAGTACTATGTGAATTAAGGTTCCATTTCCCTCTCATTTAGTGCCCGACCAAGGTATATAGATCATATTTAAAATGGCATGAATTTGCATGGATAACTCAATGGATCCAAGTGGACACATATTTAGTTTTTTATACCTCAAAGAAATTTGGTCACCCAACTTTCAACTAAAGTGACGTCTTCTTAGGACTTCCTAAACAAGAATGAAGAGTTGCATGAGGACATGCAATAACTTTTGTAGTGTAATACCCCAGTCTCAACCCTTTGAACTTGATCTTGGTTATATCGTAATTACATTTTTTATTACTACATTTTGTTTCATGACATGAGGTAGACTTACCATGGCAATTTTAAATACATCTAAACATGATCATTTCAAATATAATAAAAGGTTCCAAGGCTAACTAGAGGGAGGACACACTAATGGGTCTATGAGTCCATGAGAGGGGAAATGAAAGAGGTTATAATGGGGGAATTGAACTATGTCTCATGGTTATTACTATATGTTATATACAATCCATTTTATACTATGCTAACATTCTATCCTAGTATTTAAGATATTACAATTATGAGCCTAGTGAAATGATTAATTACTTTAAGTAATTATTTCCTAGCCGTACCCACCTCTTATATTGAAGAAACTAATTCCTATATTCATGCAATCAAGGAAAGTTAAACTAGGACTCTTGATCCATATCCTTAAGGAAGTGGAAGAGTTGGATTATGACTCTTTATTTCCCTTTCCTTCATTTATGCAAAAAAAAAGAAAGAGAATTTGAATTGGAAAGAGGGGGTGGAGAAAAAGGGACTTCTTGAGGAGAGAATAGAGTTGTTGATGAGAAAAAATCAACCCACTGTCATAGGATCCATGGAAATATGAAATATGCACTATCATGTGGAATTATACACCAATATCGAGGAGAGAAGTACTTTCTCCATCCTCTACACTTTTGGTGGCTCTCTAGGTTGGTTTGGAAGCTTGTGGTATATACAAGAGTGATTTGGGACAGTTCTTATTTTCCTTGGCGGTATCATAGCCTAGCATGAGGGTGGCATTCACAAAGGATTTCCCTATGGTTGGGAGGAAAATTATTCACCCACAGTCGGTTGCCTTGGAACTCATTTTATGAAAGATAAGTGTATTATTATTATTATAATTATTTATTATTAAGATTTCAATCATGATGAAATGCACATGCATGTTATCATTATTTATTTTGAGCTCATGCCATGGAAATCATGTAGATGTCATTGAGTGAATGGTTTTTGTTATAATTTATTAAATTGAAAAAATTGTATAGTAATGCATTGATAACCTCATGCATGCAATCTGTTTGTAGAAATGAATTGAAAACCATTTTTTGTATTTTTAGTGAAACAATTTCATATGAACTCTAATAAAGCCAAATTTGGAGTGGACTTAGCTAGTACATATCCCCACATGCTCCCCAAAAATTAGCCTATGATTTTCCTGTATGGCCGTTAAAAATGCAAAATGGTTGTATATGAAATTGTATTATAACTTGACCATACAGTCTCCATTGATGTTAAAATTTTGACATAAATTAGATGACATCAATATCTACATGATCACCAAAAATCAACTTTAGATTTGTCAGTATGGGTTTTAAAAACACAAAATGGTTGTAGATGAAATTCTACTATAACTTGGCCATACAATGTCCATTGATGCTAAAATTTTAAGAAAAAATAGTTGATATCAATATATACATGCTCACCAAAAATTAGCTTCATATTTGTCCATATGACTCCTAAAAACAAAAAATGGTCGTAGATGAAATTCTACTATAACTTGGCCATACAATGTTCATTGGTATTCAAATTTTAATAGAAAATAGCCGATATCAGTTTCCACATGGTCACCAAATTTAATACTTATATTCATCCATTTCATTCCCTAAAAGTGTCATTTTTTGTATCTTTGGGAGGTATTCCCACTAGAGGCCAAGGTGCCAGGCATGTGGGAATTTTTTTTGGCACCAATTTTGACTTTCATTTAAGTGAAATCGGCATAGAAATGAGGCTAGGGCCTCATGGGAAAGTTGATGGGCTTTGTGGGCTTGTGTGGGGGTGTCACACCCACAAATAGGATTAAATATTCTAATTAATTTTTGAGCTCAGGAAGGGATCCTAAATTCACTCAATGGACTCCTATATAAAGGATAGATGTCATTGTGACAAAGTGTAGATCATTGTGGAAGAATGGAGTTGGCATAAGTGAGTCTACACTTGTGTCAAGGATGATTGGTGATCTCAATAAGGGAAAGTTTGCAAGGTGGTGAATTTGGCTCTGAAGAGAGAGGCAAAGAAGGTCACACATGTGGAGTGATTTTTCGTGCCATATGCGGTTTCCTGGAGGATGAAGCGTGTATATATGCGTGTTGAAGAAGGAAAAATCATGTATAATGTATACACAATTTGCAGTGGAGCAAACAACGTATGTCCACGGGTTGCTAGTAAGATGAATCACATATCTAGTTTTTTGGGTAGGTACAGATCCATACAAGATGACATGTAACATCAATAGTTTGTACAGGTGGTCTACAACAGATTCATGGGAAGAAGAGATTTCTAGAATATTTTTGAGGTTTGGTTTTCTGATTTGTATATTGGAGAACAAGGTTGTTCTCAATTTTGGTGACTTTGGAGGACAAGGTTGTCCTCACATTTTGGTGATATTGTATTGGCTGGGAGGGATGGTTTTTCCCTCGAGATTTATGATGATAAGAAGATTACATAACTGAAATTATGTTTCATATTTGTTGATGATTCATCTATGATATTTTGTTTTTCCGCTGCATATGTTTTCAGTCAATAATTTTAGGTGTAGAATTGTTCAATGATATCAACTAGGATGTTACTGTTGGCTCACTAGGAAGCAATTTCTTAGATCTGAAAATTAGTCACATAGATTTGCATACGAAAATTGAAAAAAAGGTGAAAATACAGTCAAGTCAAGAAGGGATACTCAAATTCCCCATAACCCAGACAATTTGTATTTGTTGTATACACAAATTCTTGGCATTTAATGTGAATGTTTTTAAGGGATTGAATGAGATGATTATTTATTTGTTTGAACCATTTTTTTACTGTTAGATTGGCCTCTTGAAATAAGGAGGAGGCTAGATCCCCCATACCCTTGAAATTATATGAAAGCTATGCATAGATTATTATGTAACTGTTGTAAATGATTTTGAATATTATTATGAGGTATTCACCTCTATTGTATGTTGGATTGTATCATGTTTTGACCTCAATACTGTGATTTCCTTTTCTATGAGATTTTATGCCATTTTGTATAACCATGTATTAGCGAATAATGAGGAAAGAGGTCTGTAGATTAAATAATCATTAGGTAAGAAGCCCGCAGATTAAAAAGAAAAAACAAATTTCTTTATGTTTAATATGACCCTAATGATCATGGAATCACACTTCTAATCAAGGGTTTTTATGTTTTAAATGGTCTTTGTTTTATTTTGATTTGCATATTGCTACCATCAATGAAATGTTAGACCAATAAACCCTACTTTTAATATTAAAAATAAAAATATGTTAAGTATGTTATAAGTAGGGGGATGATAAATCCCTAAAATGACATATTTTTTCGTATCTATATCTATTTCTAATGACCTTTTATCCATATTAAATTCATGTTTTCTCCAATAAGTATCCCATTCACCAAATATTGGCTCATAATATTCATTAGGTATTAATGGATTTATTCTTTTAAGTCTTTCATTGTTTATACGGATAATCGGGAAATGTTTGGTTGTTTCTTTTGAACTTGTTTAACTAAGTTTTATATATATCATGATAAAAATCTCATAAAGGTTTTTTAGACTCTTTTCTTATTATAATGTTAAGATATAAGTTACTAAAGATAGATACCTTGAGGACACATTAATGAGGAATCATTCTTTGATTGCACCCTCTTAAATTGCACAACCTCCCCAATGCATCCACATTTTCGGCATGACCAAACTGGTGCAAAATTAACGAGGAATTTCAACATCTTGATTAACATCTATAGAACAAAACCTCGTAAACAGAGTATGCAAAGATTAAGTTGTGCAATTAGGGATGGTATTTATAGGTAGTTCATTTACAAGACATAGACCTCCTTCCCTAATATGCTTTGCTCAAAGTATTCATTTTATGTAAATACCTTTCTAATAAATTATTAATAATATCAAATGGCAGTATTGTTTGTTTGGGATACCTAAATCATCATTGGTGTCACGACCTAATATTTTTCATAAGGATAAATGAGAGAAATCCCAATTAGGGATGGTATTTATAGGTAGTTCATTTACAAGACATAGACCTCCTTGCCTAATAAGCTTTGCTCAAAGTATTACTTTTATGTAAATACCTTTCTAATAAATTATTAATAATATCAAATGGCAATATTGTTTGTTTGGGATACCTAAATCATCATTGGTGTCATGACCTAATATTTTTCATAAGGATAAATGAGAGAGCAATCCCACTTGTGTACATAAGGATGTTCTGATAATGTATTCTCTAAGAAGTTGATACTATGATTTTTTTTTTAATGCCCAATTTACTATGAGATAAGAGGGTGATATTATTTCCTCTTCAATTGTGTTAAAGGGATCATATCTATATTTTTTTGGTTACCTTGACCAGAAATTTTTTCCCTCCACTCTTTGAGAAATGACATATCTCAAAAACTAGATTCTATGATTCTAAGAAAATTGTATAATCTAATTCAATTTATTACTTCATTTTCCTCTCTTCAATGGTAATGGTATGAAATGTTATGTGGTGTCAATTGTAATTGAGGTACTATTAAAACAATCAAAATATGCACTAATTCCTTCCCCACTACAAGTTTGAGCCAACCAATGACATAGGATGAGAGCTCCTCCACACATTAGATACAAAATTTCCCCTGTAACATCCACTTTAGTGACTAAATTAGTACACAACGTATTTGATTTGATTTAATTTAATTTTTATAAGATTTTAGTATTTAAGGTACACTAGCACATTGGTACTTGAATATGTTATCAGTTTATGATTTGGAATCATTTCCTATTGGCACAAATGTAGCATTGCATCCATGCTACCTATTGATACTATATTTGTACAAAATCATATGGACCCTTTTTTATCACAAGAAAAGCTTGCTATACTTAGATTGGTCACTTTTTTTTTCACCCTTTTTTAAATTGATGTGCACCTTTGGGGCTCTCTTAGGGAAATTGGTATTCAATTGTCCATGAATTTTTAAGGGGAGGGGAGGGGATTCTTGGGTATTTTACTTTGGGCATGTAATCCCTTTGATCTTTTTCTTAACCAAACTACTAAATGATAGGGAAAAAATATTATTTTACTAATAATTGAGAATGTCAACAATTATAAAATTATATTCAAGTAGGGGTTGGCATAGGAAATGGTATGCATTTCCCATATAATAGGAAACCTATGATATCTAATTAGACATACTTACATACACATTCTCTAAGATACTTATCTTACACATTAGTGTTGAGATTCACTTTAATCCCACATGGGCATATTTTCTGGAAAGTCATGAATCATTAGAAACGTAAGGATAATTCTTCTTGATTGTTACAGGGTTTTGATCTTCCCTTTAGATTTTAACAAAATGCAAGACTATAAGGCTTGAAGTGTAACACTAGAGATTAATTTACATTCTACATTCGATTTCTTAAATAGGTTTAATATACATAGAAAACACTTGAAAATTTGTGGTCATTCTAAAGGCATAGGGTTGAAGGAACTCATCCAAATAAATCATTGCTTCAATCTAACAATTGGGATACATATATCTATCCTAGTGTTACTCAATGATATATTATTTTAGTTTCTATCCATCTTGTAAGCATATTAACACATGTTTGACATACCAAATTGGTATAAATTGACCTTAATAGGACATTTTATCATTCTTTTGATATATATCCCCACATGGTGCAAAGGTATTTTTTAAGGGATGCCCTTGAAGGGATTGATTGACTCAAAATTTAATGCATATATTTAGGAAATATATGAGAAAATATGTAATTTTTTTGTAATAATAAGTGCATAGACACTAGTCTATAGATTTAGGAAGACACAGAGACACACACACAAACAAACACACACACACACACACACACATTTCAAAAGAATTCTTCATATATTTACATCAATGAAGAAAAAATAAAAGATGGAAGGGTATATACAATGGAAATTATATCTTCTTTTTTAATTCTACTACAAAAAATCTCATGTTCGAATATGTATCATTTTTTTTTTAAACAAAGTGGGGAAAATATGTTGGACACACCGACCACACTGAGAGGGGGGGTGAATCAGTGTGTGGCTCTTTTCACAATTGTTTATTTCTTTAGTTAGCAACTTATTTAAACAATATCATTCATTACTTTCATTCAAATTAACTTCTTGCATGTAAACACATATCAACAACATTCATCAATAATAAAGAACTATGAACCATCATCACAATGAACACAATGAGTACCAAATATATGTATAAGATTTTGTATTATCCTATTACATGAAGACTAAAATATACGGGGGGTTTATCAGCACCAACTGAAAAGAGAACCAACTCCAAGAGAGTACCAACTCTCAAATACAAGACCCATCTTACAGATCTCAACACCAACTAAGATGTGAGGAATCCAACCCTCAAGTACAAGACCCAACTTGTAGATAGAAAACAATCTATCCAACTATACCAACAATATTCAAATATTCTCTAAAGGTACACAACCTGTCTATACCGCAACATACATATGTACATGGCCTGTCTATACTACATCACATGTATGTACGCGACCTGTCCTATGTCAGCATGCGTACAACCTCAGAAAACTAGGGTTTGGAACTCCAAAACTTCTGTCCCTTTAGACATGTGCTTCCTATGTCACATTAGCATGTAACCTCTCACTGTATATCATCAACCATATGCAGATTTGTACCATATCATCATTGAAGCATCTCCAAAAACCTATGCATGTCCCTCATGCATACATAATCATACAACATATATATCCCTCAACTAAGTACAAGTATATCAGTATTGTACCATACTTAAGAGTGTTGCTCACTCAACCAAACAACCAACATATATCATATTCAAGTACAAGACCAACCATATCAACAATTCCTCAAGCATTCATTATATCATAAGAAAGTCTAAAAACAAACATGTAACCATACCATAACTTATGTAGCTGATCTGAACCTATAGAATGCTGACCTGGGAACTTGCTTTCAGACTCTGGGGACCTCACACCAACATCTACTTAGGTTTTCATGACCTTTTTCACATGTATGATGCTTCCTCTTCTACAACCCTCATATGTGTGTGACTTGGCCTTTTGTCGACCGTGTATGTACGTGAACTGACCTTCTACAACCTACATACAACTTTAGAAAACTAGGGTTTTTCTGAAACTTTTCAACTCTGAAACTTTCATCGTCAATCCTCCTTTTCTACGTCAGACTTACATAACTTCAGATGTATCAATGAGTACCTGCAATAAACCTTTCACAAAATAATATATATATAATGTTCTTAATAGATTCATCACAATACGAGACCCTTTCTCTCTTATTTATACTCTCCAAGTAGCTTCCTCTAGGGGTTATCTTCTAACTGTTTTACCTAACTTCCTTCTTTTATGGCTAACCCACTTCTAACTACTTTGTCCACTTACAACCACTTTATCCATAAATAGTAAACTCACCACTTCTAGTTGCAACTAATTTATTTTTAATTATTTTCTTATTGCAACAACTTAACCCATGATTAACTCCTAGTTCCAACCATTTTGACTATTCAACTTCTTCTAGGAGCTTCTAGAATAATTTGACTTATTTGACCTTCTAGGGGATTCTAGATATCTCATGAGGGTTCTCCAACTTTACTAAACCATATCTTGTCAACCGCAAGGAATTATGTGACGTACCACATATCATCAGAAATGACACGACATGTACTATTCATATAGCATAGTCTCACCTGCAAATTTACAGATCTTCATTACATTATTCCTCAACCAAAATTGGGTTCCTTAACCATACTTCTGGAGCTACCAAAATGTGCTACCGTACATACTCAAGGGTTGAAATCAATCTCTAAGGGTTGAAATCAATATATTATATCACTCTCCAAGGGTTGGCATCAATGCCAACCAACTATCCAAGCCAACTGTCCATCAATCTAAACCAAGTGTGTGACAATATCCCCCTTTGGCATTGATGGAAACAAAAACATTTATGTCAACACTTAGTCATGATAAAATTCATGTTGATATTCTTGATCAATGTTTCTATCTCTCTTCGTTTGACATCAATGGAAAAAGGTATCTCTCCTTGGGGTTGTTCCCCTTGTCTTCATGCATCTGTTATTTCTCTTCACAAATATCTATGACCAAAGGTCAAATCCCCCTATCAATATGTCTCCTCCTGATACTGTACCTGTTGTAACCAATCATGGGAAGAATAATAACTCCCCCTATGTGTATGTCTCCCCCTTTATTCTCTGTAAGATGTCGTGTAATCACTGTGAACAATATGCTACCACTGCAATTTGGTTCTTCTGCGGATACTGGTTCTCTACCAGAACAATTATCAAATGCTCAATAATGATGCATCAATAATACCATGATCTTCTATTCCTTTGACGATCCTTGGACCTATCCATACAGCATACAATGATCCATCAATCTGTAACTGTTGTTGTAATTGTCTCTGTCACTGTCAATCGATCACTATCACAATAACCTGTCCAACCAATCACCGTCACAACAACCTGTATCATGCATCAATCTGTACATGTACCATCAACAAGTGTATACATACATACTATCTCATGATATCAACAATGAATAGTGAATCATAAGCAAATAATAAACCATGTACAACCTGTTCCATACCATGTGTCAACCATGCACATCAACCATGTACATAAACACCATACCATATACCATAAGATATCATCAATGAAGTGCCTCAACTATATTCCAAGAATATGTGCCAAATGTGTACCAAACATATATCAAGAGCATCATCAAGTTCCTATATCAATGTACCAATAACAATAACATCAACAACCATACACCATGCCAAGCACACCATGTATCAACCAAGCACCATCAACCAGTGCATCAACCATGCACCATCAACCAGTGCATCAACCATGCACCATCAACCATGCACAAAACATGTACCAACAAATTGTACCAACACAAGTGCATCAACTATGCACAACACAACCTGTACCAAGAACCTGTCTCATCAATCTCATTAACCAAATTATATATATTCACCAAGTTCAATCATCAAGAAAACTCTCAACCATATGCACAATATCATCAATATGTGCATCAACTTAGTAAGACTACTCACAAACATAAACAAGATTTACCACAATCAAGATGTGCTTCTAAAAGTATACCAATACATGTATGCCAACCAAGTATGTACCAAACATGCATCAACTATAGATCAAGCTATGACTCATCAAGATGTACCAACATCACCATACCATGCACCTCATGTATTTGCCAACTCATCAACCATATGTCTCCACATGTACCCAACATGTACCTCAACTACATACCAAAGATATATATGAATATAACCAACAAGATTCCTCTATCAATACATCGCACTATCCATGATCCAAATACCATAAACCCTCACATAAAATCGTATGCCAAACCTTGACTGTTATGTAGCCTCAAATTTGTATCAATCATATGCCAAGACCACTAACAAAATCCTCTCACAATGTACCATAAGATATACCAATAAAACTCAGACATGCACCAACAATATACTTCAACAGATCTGCCTCAAAACCATTCACTACAACAAGTATTATACAACCAATAGTGCCTCTAATCATGTGCCTCTAGATCAAGGATATATCTCTAGCTAGCATCACATCATCATGATATAAACAAAGTGCCATAATCTTATTGATAATTACTTAACATAACCAACATTGTACCTTAACAAAGATGCCACAATCCACACACTAGGGTTTGCACCATGAATCCAAGATAGGCCTCAAGCATATGCTCCAAAACTCAACCACATATCATCACCATAAATTCATCAAACAATATTATGTTCATACTTGTAGCTTTGTTACTGACCTGGAACATCAGACCTTTGATAACCCGTGTTGTACCATCAAACCATGTTGCAACTCATTTGTACACCATTTTTTTAAAGATTTACCTCAGGTACACGACCTTTCTTCAGACAACTCATGTATGTATGCGACCTTTCTATGAGTCACCTCACATATGTATGCGATTGTTCCCACAGGAGTCCACGTATGCCTAAAACAATATTAAGCTTACCTCATTATTTATGCCTTCATTTGAATGTCTAGATGTTCAGTCTTCTTCATCCACTTCTGAGAGTGTCCTGGTTTTTCAGTACTTGCTCTCTGAGATTCCAATCTTTTAATAAAATCTTTCTTCCATTCTCTTCTTTCCATATTTTATGAAGCATTTATCATTAATTGTCTCCTTGAATTCCAACAATCCTGGGATTTGTAGCCAAACCCACTGCAGTTGTAACATCTCATGGTGTGACAATGTGCAACAATGTGTCTGACAAGATTTCATCTCCAACATCTTAAGATGTTATTGAATTTTCCAACATCTATCCTTGCATAATGTCTGCAATCCAAATATTTGTGACCATAATCATTACATGAGAAACAATGACCATTGAAAACATTTTCATACTTGTTTTTTTGTGTCAACCTTGAAGGT
>SNQJ01S0028137.1:70476-118896 GCA_010110895.2 Picea sitchensis | reverse complement strand
AACATTACTAATCTAAATCACAACTAATGGCCTAAAGCCGACATAAATAAAATAACATTACTAATCTAATATGCCCCAATTAAGTGGTAATGAGCCAATATTAGGGCTTAACATAGCTAGTGCAAGACGAAGCCTACATGATTTTTGAATAAGTTGAAGGACAAGGCTCTCAGCTAGACCAACTGGTTGCGGAATTGGAATAACGAATGGAAGGGCTTGTTACTGAGAAAGCCATTCAGGAGTTCGCCAAGAAGGAGGCTCTAGTGAAGCATCAAGTTGAGGTAGATCGAGATAAGATTGAGGCCTTCTAAGAAGCCTTGCCCAGATCTGAGTGACTCGGGACGATTCACAGATGAGTGTTGGGATCTTATTGGCCCTTGACCAAGTTTTGAGAGAACATTGGTCGTGTTTGACCATTTTTGGGACTTCGACAGGCTGGTCGAAGATGGAGCGCCCAGGCGAAGCTGAGATCATGAGATATCAACTATTTTGTGGAATTTTGGGGCTTTTAGGGTTTATGTAACTGGTATGGGATGTCATCCCATGGGTTTACCCATGTTGAGGCCTTTTTGTAATGTATAAATAAGTATATAGGACTTAGAGCGAACTCTGTCTATGATTGTCTAAGTTGGCTTCGTGCAAGAATATGTAAAGGTTGCTAAGTGCGAAGAGTAGTTGAAGGATTTTGTGCATACTGTATTTTGAGACTTGAAGAGCTAAGTGCAAGTGATTGTACGAGGCTTTAGAGACCGTGTAAGGATTTTTGCTATCAGGGAGTTGGCTCTGTGCCTTGACCTAATTTTGAGGAAGGTGGATCTAGTGTGATGTGCGCAGATCACCTGTCTAGTGTGAAGCTAAGATTTGTGGATTTGTGCAGAGGAGTCGACGAATGTAAGGAGATCGAAGACTAATAAAGAAGAAGAAGAGTTGGTGGACTTAGCCCCACACTGGGGTGAACCACGTATATCCTGTGTTGATGTGCTTTTTTCAATGTTGTCGATGTTGTTTATATGCTTATTTTCTTAGTGCTATTGTTATAACATATAAAGAATGCATCTAATTTTTTTTTCTTAGTGCTTAATTATGTGAATGAATGCTAGATCTAAGATGATTCTATTTGCTAAATGATTGCATGTTCTTAATATTTATTACTACTACACTAATCTGTAATAAGGGTTTAACCTGCGATGTGGATAAGGTTCAAGAACTAATGCATGTTATTGGCTAAGTGCTCTATCAAGTGTTGTAATCAAAGATCTGTGTCCCAACTAGGTTGTAGACACTCGAGTCCTGCAACCCCCTGCCTCTACCTCGGGTGAGACTTCATCTTCTTAGTAGGTGTTGCTGAAAGGGTCAGTAGTTAGGGTTTTTTTGGTGCGTTATTGAAGCGTTGAACCCTGGAACTACCCTTGTGCCAAAAATTAATAATCAGAATTGAATATTTGATGTTTAGAACTCTCTAATTACTTTGGATGATTCATGCAGAATTCATGACAACAAATCCTATTTATGCACTCGTCTGGTACCTATTGTTGAGATCGTTTGGTACTTGTTGTTGAGTTCATCTGGTATCCTTGTGCTCGTCTGGTACCTGTTCCTAAATTTTGTCTGGTATCGATTGTTACACACGCCCGATACCGATTTGTATGGATGTGTGCATCCAATACCAAGATATCCAGTTGTGCACGTCCAATACCCATTCTGAATTTCTAGGTTTGGTTATTTGAACAATATTTTTCTCGATGGATCCAAGGAATTTGTTGGTTCGAACATTTTTTGTTCATTGGAGACCACGATACATTTCATCACTCATGCACTTCATGTCATGAGGATGAAATCGTTCCCTTAAAAATTGATGTATCATCCAATTGTAATAATTATGCAATAATTTGATGTTATCTTCAAACTTGGATTGTAACGACTGCTTCTCCTTAAAGAGGGAGCCTTGTAGATGATAGACACATACACAAACAGAATTAAACATTGTTATGCTGTAAGATTGGTTTTCGAAAAACTGTGGATTGTACCTCCATTTTTCTAAAGTAATGATATAATTTTAGTTCATGGATTATATGTGTGCATTTGTATCTTATCTACTGTAAGTTTCTCTTAAGAGCTTCCTTGTTGGTATGGTAAGGGCCCACCGACGCAATCATGGTAAGTCTCTTTGTAATTAATTGTGAATATGATTCTGGTTTTTTTTGTGTGTGTAAAGAGTAATTTTATGTTTGATTACAACATATAATTTCATCCCTGTCATGTTTCAGTCATAGATTTAATAGCAGGTCAGATGGATGTGTGGTAATATTGAGTAAGTGAGAGTGTGTGAGTAACTTCATGGTTCTTGTTTCCAATAAAATGGAGTTGGAAACCGAAGCAATGGTTTGTTTGGTTCCAAAAAGAGGAGGTTTCTGCACCTCTACAGGAGGATGTCCATCTACAATTGTCTTCTTATTATAGAGTTTGGATCCCAATAATTGGATCTTTTGCCTCATTTTATGACACCTCTGCTACACTTTCAACATTCCTGTACCAGTGTGTTGTTATAAATTTTCAATATGATCATTCAGGGGAACAAATTCACATACAACATTAGTGAGTGCCAACCTCTACTTCAGCTTAACCCTCAAAACATGTTTAGACACGAAGAACAAGCATACAATATTCCTAACCATGCTAATATATCATAGATAATAGGAAATATTCTGTCATAGGTGCCAACTCAAACTAACAGCCTACAGTCCCTCATTCCCCACATGCTTGTCCCACCCTAGGAAGTGTGCCTCTTCTCTGCTCAATAGTCCTTCGGCTGCCCCACTTCCTTTCTGGGCTTCAGCAACAGGTCGGACAGGAAGCCTTAGAGCCCTGTAGTTGTAGTTTAGCACCTTCAAGAAATCAATTCCCAACAATTATCTCACCTAGAGATATTTCTCATGGGCCTGACAACTCACCTCTTCAATATCCCATGGGCCTGACAACCCACTTCTTCAATCCAGCTCCCAAGCTAACCAGCTACACAAACATGTATGGCTATGGATACAGGTTCAGGTACAATGACATGAAGGTATGGAGGATAGTTCAATGAGTGTGTGAAAAATCATGGAATGGCTGAATGATGGAAGGGATGAATGCCAAAATGAACTAAGTCCCAACAATATGTATGCATGTCCCCAACTTGACACTTGTCATGTTGGGAGCTACTTTGGCCCACTTGTCCCCAACTTTAGAACTTAGGATAAAATAATTATCCATACTTTAAGATTTAACAAATATTAATATAATATTCCTTTTTGGCTTAATATCCCTAGCTTATCCCCTTTTCCTTAACTTTTATCCCCCACCCTTTCCCTAACTAGTGGATTTTAGTCCCCCATACTCTTTTATCATGGTTGGTCTGCGCGCAGCGATGTATTTTATATTAATCCTGAGACATATATAAAATTAGGTGCACTGGACTTTAACATCTAGGCTCTCCAGCCTAATAATCATAAAACTGGCTCACCATCCTATAAAACATAGCATATACACAAAGGCTCCCTGGCCTCAAAATCACGTGCAGTTAAGTTGTTGTGTGCAATATCCTAGAATGTGCACACTTCCTCATTTTATTGCGTAGTACATGTGCTCACTATGCCATTAGAGGTGCATACAAAATGATATCAAACAACTCACCAAATTAAGTACATTTTCATTTACATTACAATTGGGTTCAACCTAGGGATATTACAATCCCCTCCCCTTATTTATGCATTGTCCTCAGTGCATTATGTACTCATATACAACAAAAATTTCAAAAATCCTCAAAAAGATGTGGGGATTCTTCCCGCATTACATCCTCATGCTCCCAAGTAGCGTCCTCAGGACCGTACTAGGTCCATTGGACCTTTACAAGCCCTATGGCTTGATTCTGTAGTTGTTTGATTTTCTGGTCCAGAATGCATACCGGATGCACTTGGAAAGCGCCTTCTTGCTGCACTTGGATCACATTCCAATCGATAACATGATTAGCATGAGGTATATATTTCTTGAGAAATGATACATGGAATACATTATGAACAGACATAGATGCAGGCAATGCAATGATATAAGTCAATGAACCAATCCTCTCTAAGATTTCAAATGGCCCACAATAGTGAGATGCCAACTTTGAAAAATTTCCCAACTTCAGGGAACTTCTGTTGGCTTTCACTTTAAAAAATACATGGTCTCCCACTTTAAATTCCCCATGCATTCTACCCTTATCATCATAGTTTTTCTGTTGTCTTGGGAAGGTTTTAAATTTTGTTTTATCTTTAAAATTTTCTCCTCCATTTCCCTGAGCAAATCTGGCCCAACTCCTGCTTTATTTGTTGGGTTATCCTGACTTACTGGTGTGTTGCATTTTCTGCCATAAAGTGCCTCAAATAGGATAATATTTAGAGATGTTCGATACCCATTGTTATAAGAAAAATCTACCAAGTGTAGGTAGTCTTCCCATTTTGATGGGTTATCCATCACATACATCCTCAACATATCCTCAATCACTTGATTCACCCTCTCTGTTTGTCCATCCGATTTTGGATAATAAGTTGTACTAAAATTCAAATTTGTTCCAAATCCATTAAATAATCCCTTCCAAATTTTTGAGGTAAATTTTGGATCTCTATCAAAACCAATTGTCTTGGGTATACCATGTAATCGAGCAATTTCTCTCATATAAATATCATCAATGTTGTCTGCCTTGTGAGTGAGCTTAACTGGAATAAAATGGGTAGCTTTAGTAAGATTATCCACCACTACCATGATAGAATCATGTTGCTTGTTTTTCCTAGGAAGTTTGGTGATGAAATCCATTGTTACAACTTCCCATTTCCACTTAGGAATGGGTAATGGTTGTAGAAAACTAGCTGGGTGTCTATGCTCAACCTTTAACTTTTGACATTCCAAACATTTGGCAATAAAATCAACAACTTCTTTCTTCATTCCTAGCCAATAATATTGGCTCTTGACAACTGCAATAGTTTTCTGATAACCTGGGTTCCCAGCATAAGGTACATTATGCATTTCTCTTAATATCATATTTTTAAATTCATGAGAATTTGGTACATAAATTCTTCCCCTTTACATGAGAATTTCATCATTATTTAGCTTATATTCTTCAATTTTCTGCTACAAATTACCTCGCTGTAATTTTTCCACTAATTCCTTGTATTGCAAATCTAATTTTGTAGCCTCCAAAATTCTGTGTTTCAAATCTGATTGCTACATGCTAATGGATGTAGCATGAAATTCATGCACTCTTCTACTGAGTGCATCAACCACTTTGTTCTCTTTCCCTTTGATATGCTTTATATCAAATTCATATTCACTGATAAATTCTAACCATATGCTTTGCCTAGCATTTAGAGTTGGCTGATCAAATAAATATTTCAGACCATTATGGTCTGTCCTCAGATCAAACCTTTTACCCATGAGGTAGTGTCTCCATTTATTCAAGGCATGCACTATGGCTACCAACTCGAAATCATGAGTGGCATAGTGTCTTTCATGCTCCTTCAACTTCCTTGATTCATAATGTTGGAACATATATATTTTTCTAAACTTTAGACTTAGATAAATTTCATTCTAGTTTAAATAAGGAAAAACGTGCACTTGAATATCACCGTTGATGAAGTCTTCCATTGAATCCAACGATCTGAAATCCTTAAAAGTTATGGAGCCGCCCACTCGTTAAAAGGTCAAATCACTAAAGGCTACCTTCGAAATGTCAAGTTTCGGAGTTTCGCGATACTATCAATCCAACATGTAAGAATTCCAAAGTCTCGATATACGAAGTCGCGAAACTATATTAAGTTAAACTAGGTTAATTAAACGATTAAAAATGATTAGCAATATTAAAACGTTATCGCAATTTCACATTTCGGGGATCCTGCCTCGAACGACAACCAAAGTCCCAATACCCGAAATCACGAAACCCTTGAAGTTAATCACGATTATTTAAAAGGTTAAAAGTGATTAATATTAATTAATCAATCACAATTTCGTGATTTAGAGAACATATCTCGAACTAGCATAGAATATCCTGAGACCTAAAACCCCGAAATCTTTGAGGTTAATCATGATTAATTAAAAGGGTTAAATGCAATTAAACTTAATTAATCACATCGTGATTTCAGATTTCATAATTTATAGCTCAAGCTATTATAATATCTCCCAAGAAATGAGACGACGAATTTTACACAATGATAACTATGATTAACTGATGCTTTAACAAATATTATCTCTTAATTAATAGATCGCTTAATGATGACTCAAATAGATTCAAATTTTGTATGTGCTTTTCCTGAGCATGAATCACCAAAAATAAATGCCATTAATAATACCTTTACAATGATCATTCAAAATAATATTTGAGCCACCACTTGAATCTGATTCATTAAAGAAAGTAAATACTCTATCAGTGAAGGTATTGGTTGATCGATGCATTTAAAGGACAAGGAATAAGAATTTAAATTTCATTATGTGCTTTACCGAGCTATAATTTTTTCCAGCTAAAGGATTTTACACCTTTCATGTGGTAGATAACAGAGTTCAAAGGATTGAATACCATTTCTCCACAGAAAGCACCTAAAGAGACTAGTGAAAGTTCGAGCCAGAATGCAAATGTTCTCTTTGACACCTCACCCAGGAGCATAGAAACCGTTAAATACTGGACACAAGTATTCAACAACTTACAATATGAATTGGTAAATTTCCCGGATGATTCAAGTAACAACGAGAAGGAGGACATATCTACCAAATACAAAATTGTTGATCAGTCATCTATAAAAGATAGCGACAAGGCATAAGCTCTTGCCCTACAACAATATGAACGGTTGGTCGCTAGACCATGTAGATATCCCAACCAGAACTATTTTCAATTTGCAAAAGGTCGCAGTTGAGTCTTTCAGGTGAGAGCATCTACAAGTGATGTACAAATTGTCTCTGGTATCCAATTTTGTTTACAATGCAAATTTCCTAGTATATTTCAACAAGAAGGAATGCAACCAATATAGAAAAAACCTTCTCGATTTAATTAAAGACTGGTATTCTCTCCCCGAGAATTTCAGAGTGGATTCCCATGGTATATACCAGTTTCCGCACTAGAACCCCACATAATGTACATAGCAATGATGATGTGTAGGCTCTACGGGAAGGAAAACACAACTCATTTATTTTTACCATGGGTACCTATTATACACACAGTAGCAAAAGGGTACTCTTTTGACTGGGAAAAGATATTATCAGACAATTTGGTTCAAGATATTGCAAGATATTAGTGACTAAGAGCCAAGGGGAAACTGGCCCAATTTTTCATGTCGGCTTATATTGTGGACATTGTCTGTTTCATGACGCCTTTTCTGCTGATGGACTAGAGCTGGACTCCAAATAGTGTTGAACCCATACACATTTATCATTCGAAGCTTTGGGAAGAAAACGGAAAATACTTCTTTTATGAGATCTGCAACTGGGTAGTGGAGCTTATGCACACTGCCATATATGGCTACCCACCTCCCAGAATCTCCGACAAAATTGTGACTAACCTAGGAAGAATAGAAGACTGGTACATTGAGGAACACTTATCATATATCAGGGTTTTTTGTTGTTCGGTTCCTCCATATGATCTGCCGCAATTTTTACCAGACCGACTAGTGTGTCGAGAGGTCGCATGACAAACTGTGCTCGGTGGGATTATCAAGGAACTCAAAATAGTACAGGAAAAGGTATGGTCCTCTTTTCCCCTACAGATTGGTACATTTTCCCTACTGGATTTTGATCACTCTAAAGTAGAGGCCGCAACCTTGGAAGAAATAAAACTAGTCAGCATTGAATTCAAAAGTCATGACCTACAGAAGGTCGTGGGTAACCACATGGCCAAATGCAATTTGAAAAAGGTATGAACATGAAGATTCCCCTCAAGACGAGATTTTATGAGGAGCGAGATCCTATCCAGAGGTCTTGAGTCGAGTTCGAGCTCTATCACCTGATACAATGATTGAGTTTTACAGCTTCCAGAGGCACCGAATAAGTAGCATCCCTGAAGTGTTACAAGGAGGAACCCCAACGTCTATAGTTGCACAACAAACAGAGACCTGAAGCTCAAAAGCAGTAAGCTCCTGCAGACAAGAAAATCAGGAAAGCTTGGAGAAGACTCAAGTGTCGACTCAGAAAGACTATATCCCATCGAAAAATGTATCATGTGACCAAGCCAAAGATCAAGCAGAGACACTGACAAAGGAGGGAGAAGAAGGACCACCATTTTCACCAGATAAATTAACTACAAATGCAGTTGAGAAACATTTGTCCACCAAAATAGACAACCCCATCCAGTTCATCACACCGTTACAATTCACTAGAGGGAATCCAAATGCAGAGGTAATATTCATAGAGTACCTCATGTCCATTTCGGTTGAAGAGTTTCCTCCTTCCAATTTCTTTTTCAGCAAGAAAAGGAAGGTTGTGGTGAAGAGAGAAATGCAGCTAAAGGAAGGTTCAGCTATCAAAATACATAGGGTGCTAATCGATGGAGAAGCATTGGAGGAGGCAGACTTTGCTGAAGAAGTAGCAGGCTCACTGGGGGATTTTGTAACAACTAACCAGTTTTCAGTCAGGAATATAAAATACTGACTAAAGAAGAAATATCTACAAATAAGATAATTGCAGAATCAAATGAAGACTGTATAAAATAATGTTGGAGCGAGGTCAACAAGGGCTTCGATCAAATTAGAGCCAACGACAAACATGAAATCCAACAACTCAAATCCAACCTCGAGGAGATGCACAGGAATATACAGGCGAGCCAGGGATGGGCCACCCAATAGGATGAATTGGTAAGGAAACTACAAGCCAAAGTAAGCTTTACCGAAAACATAATTGTAGATATAATCGTGTTCCAAGCTCATGCATTGGAAGTGTGAAAGGAACTGGAAGAAGCATGACAAAGCCTTCTCACTAAGGTTGAAACTGTCCAAGATCATTTTCAGGTGATAGATTAAGCATTAAATAACATTTGTTCAAGAGAGAGAGAGTCTATTTAAGCTCGGACCACCTTCCAAGAAGCAGTTGTGTCGTCAACAAAAGAAGGAGTAGCTATGGCTTCCAGGTTTTCTGTTTCAGAGCAGACCAGAGGTGATATAATACTAAAGACCTGGGAATCTACCATAACTGAAAGTAGGAAAATGGATAAGGAAGTGAAGGAGTTTTGTGAAGAGGCCTTCCACTCACTCAACAAAGAATCATTTGGACTTGATAAAGAAGATGGCTCTGGAGTACTGGGATAGATTGACATAACAAAACATCAACCTGACATTAAGTCAAATATGGAAGAGGCTCAAGCCGAAATCTCACAGATAAAATAGGTTGATATTATTTAGATAAATATATTTCTAGTTAATCCTAGTCTGCAATTACAATCTATAGCTTTATAAGATAGACGAATGGCAGAAAGATTGCCTCAATTGGAAAAGAAATTATATATTTTTTAGGCTAATAATTTAACATAGCCCTCCAAGTTGGTGGTGCAATTTGTGAGAATATGCATCAAATGTATTGAGAAAGGAAAAGGTAGCATCACTGGAAACAAATGAGATGACTCTTGTACGTTATCCATTTCAGAGCTGGAGAACTAGAGAGAAAAACGCCTCTGCTAGCATAATGAGGAGACTGACAGAAAAGATGCAAGTGGAGCGTTTCGCATTTTACATTTTGTAATTTTTACTATTTTAAAAATATGGGGAATTCCAATTGTTTAAGGTTGAGAACCTTTTGTATAAATATAACTTTCTTAGGTTAATCACAGGTTGCTTCTTGCCATATTGTAACTGAGAAAACTCATTTTCTGTGAATATTAATACAAGTGCAGACAAGGATTCCAAATTTTTTGTTGTTTGAGTTATGTGCCCTCTTTGTGTTTCATATCTTTTTTTCTCTTTAAGTCATTCCTGAACAAATGAATGATTACAATTTAGTACAACAACTACTGTGATTACGTTCCATTTAGTATTTGATTAGCAAGAAGTTTTTCCTCTATAGTTGCTATTAGCAAATGCAAGACATGCCTATTATTTGGATTACTACATCTTATATTCTTTCAGGAGTGCATTCTACATTTATTTCTACTATAAACAAGGTAAGACTCTTGTATCATTGATGCCTTAGTTTGTTTAATAGTTTTGTAATTTTCTTCTCCTCTTTCAATTTGATAAATTGATTCAGATGACAAAATATGACCTCTGTTCTATTCAGATATTAATTCCATTTGAGGATTTAACTCTCACACAACTAAAAGAAGAAAAAGCATCTTTAAAACCAACTTTCCTTAATTCCTGATGCCTGACATTATTCTTTGACGCCGTTGCCTGACAACTAACAGAAGAAAAAGCATATTTTTGGCACCATTGTCGGGGATGGAGAAACAAAGTTATTTTTCCCTGGGAGAACGACATGGTAAGTTTCTTTCTTTGATAGTGAACAAAGATAGAATACAATATTAAGGGTAATTTTAATTTTCACTTGGCGACTCCACCACTAATAAACTAGCATCGAGTCGAAGGAACACCAGAAAAAATTCGGATGATAAGCAGACCACGCCCGTATCTGACCTTGATTTTTTTTTAAAACCAAGTGGATACCTTAAGCAGACCACTACCTCTACAAGTAAGGTTTATCAACCCAAACCCACATAGTCTAATACTAAGGTTCCTTTTGAACAGTTAACTCCGCAAGAAGTTTCCACCCAAATCTATTTCGAAGAAACATTGGCTGATAGAGTTGAAGCTGAAATCATAAACCCAGATTTGGTTTTACCCGAGATAAATACCAAAACCGATTCAATTGCCTCCTTCTCTAATAAATGAAAAATACTCATCTCGATACCTTCTTTGATTGATATTCCATCAGTCCCTGAAATAAAATTTCCAGCTTCCCGAAGTTTCAAAGAACATACCTTACACTCTGATTCGACTCTTGTTGGATCTCCCATTTATATATCATGCAAATCCAAAAAACCTAGTCCAAATCTCTCGTTTCCCCCCTTCTTTGATTTTCTATCTCTTGACGATCATCTCTCAGAACCCCTTTCCCTTCATCCCGAAGTAGTTGAAATACCACTACACATCTTTGAAAATCCTCTCTATAATCTTCAAGTTTCATCCCCTAGATTATCAATGGCTGCTGCCCGAGGAGGTGGTGTCGGAGGTGGAGGAGGCGGAGTAGGGTTGGGTACTGGAGGAGGAGGAGGAGGTGGTCAAGGAACATCTCCATCTCTAAGAATTTTTTCTAAAGTAGCTTCTAGGTATGCTCCTTTACTCCTTCCAGTTCCCCTCCACAATTTACCCAAAAACTATATGAAAAGCCTACCGAAGTTCACAGGGGAGGAAGACTTAATGACCACTGAAGACATATTTTTTTTCGATCAATTTGTCGATATCCTTGGCCTTGAGCACGAGGATGTTTATTCAAGACTCCTAGTTCAAAATTTTGAAGGACAAATGAGAACCTGGTTCTGAGGGCTACCGACAGGTTCTGTAAGAACATACAATGAGTTTGAAAATACCTTTCTCAGACAATGGGGTGAGAGGAAAGATCACCTTTATTATTTAACTGGGTTCGAATCTTTAAGAAATAAAAATTCAGAAACAATTCTTGAATTCACTCAGAGATTTAATAAACTGTATGACAAAATTACAGTTGAGGTTAAACCTTCATAACCTGCAGCAAAGGTGACTTTTGCAGGGGATTTTGAGACCGACTTTGCCTTACTGTTGAGGTAAATGAGATCTGTTGACCTCACAAGAATGAAAGACAATGCTATATAAATAGAGTCAAATATGATGGCATCGAGAAAGTTAAAATCTAAAATCGAAACGAGAAATAAAGAAACCAGACGATTCAAAGAACAAGAAGGACCTTCTGGATCTGGGAGGTCTGTGGAAGACAAAATGGATGGCATGGAAAAAATAATCAAAGAATTGTCGAATAAAATCTTGAAAATGGAACTGGATCAATCTAAAACAGATCAGTTCGTTAGAAATGATTTCAGGAGGAATCCCAAACCTCAAATACAACAAATACCAATAAAAAATGAAGATCAAAATATTCAGACCCCCTTTAAAAATGAAAATTTTATAGGAGGAGATGACATGCGAAACTTTGAGGAGTTAGAGGAAGATATGAATAATCTTGGAGATAATTGTCAAGAACCTTATTTGTCGAGGCAAGATTATGAAAGGTTTTTAAATGCAGAATACTAGTCTAATAATGATGATAGCATAAATATCATAGAATATTCTGCTTATCAAGGAATCACTGACAATATAATGGCCGAGCTTCAACAAAAGTATAATTTAAGGCCCAGAGATAGAAATATTGCAACTGCCAAACTGAAGAAAATCTTGTCGAGAAGTAAAGAGAATGAAGCAGGTCAACCAACAGCTGAAATACAGACTGCCAAAACAAAATCAACTGGAACAAAGAATGCTAAAACAAGGGCAGCTAAAACACAGACTGCCAAAAAAAAATAAGTTGAAACATAGAATGCTAAAATAAGAGTAGTTGAAACACAAACTGCCGAAACAAAAAACCTGAAACGAAAGAAACACAAACTAATAAATCAGAAAAAAGGGAGATAGAATCCCCGACCAGAGAAGCCGAAAAGGCAATAGGAATTTTTATTTTAGAGAACGAGATTAATAAAATCAAGATCCCCGTGCCTCTAGTTGAATTGGAAAAAAAACCTACATATAGCAAACAAATTGACAAAATGATAAATTTTACTGATGTCGAAATTCATGCGGATGTTATAAATTTAGAAGATGATAAACCAACTATAATGTTTGGTCTGCATTTTGAAAATTCCAGAGATTTTGTCCCTCCTTTCCACATTACGCTGACTATGCATGATCATCTTCTCCATAACTGCATGTTGGTTTCTGGAGCCTCCCACAATGTCATGCCCAAAACTATTATGGATAGACTTGGTCTCGAAATTACCAGACCATACGGAGATCAATATTCTTTTGATTCGAGAAAAGTTAAATGTGTGGGTATGATTAAATATTTAGTGGTTAATCTTGCACAAATTCTTTTAAAAGGTGTTTTGATGGCTTTGGTTGTTGCTGATATCCCTCCAAAGTATGGCATGATGTTTTCCAGGTCTTTGGGAACCAAACTTGGAGGATCCCTTCAACTCGACATGACATACGCTACAATCTCAATCTTCGGCGGACAGTTCACCTGCCTGTATAGAGAAACAAGGTTGGCATATATAGTAAGTGATCCACTGAATTCGAATAATTATCCTGTTTATGTCGCAGATCAGGATTTATGAAACTGTATATTATCTATCGATGATGGTTTAGATGAATGTATAGAATAAAATTGTACAGAAAAAGAAAAAATATAAAAGACAAATAAAAATGTAAATAGTACTGGAGTTTGGAAAATGTATTTCAATGGTGCTTCATCTTGTGAAGGAGCAGTAGATGGAGTGTTGTTTGTGGAACCCGGAGACAATTTTATTATCCCTTTCTCTTACAGATTACAATAGGACATCGATTACACCAATAATTTATGTGAATACAAAGACCTGGTTTTAGGATTAGAGGTTGCCTGAAAGTTGAAGATTGAAAACCATGTAGTTTATGGTGATGAAAAATTAATTATAAAGAAGATAAAGTAGCAATATCGGGCCAAACACCTGAGGTTGAGGTCTTACAGAAATTGTGCCTGGGATCTGATTGAATTTTTTTTTTCATCATTTAATATTTGTCACATCCCCAGAACAGAAAATCAACAGGCAGATGCATTGGCCAAAGCAGTCACAACATTTGTACCTTGTACTATTCTCAAACTGAAGTATCACATAGAAATGAGGCACAAACCTTCAATACCAAACAATATACAACATTGGAAGGTCTTCAAAGATGATAAGAAAATCAGGCAATTCTTAGAAATGGTGGATGAATTTTCTGAAATGCATATTGATCAGGAAAATCAAAATGACCCTACCTAGATAATGCAAGAAGGTGAGGATCCTTAGGAGTTCCGATATAAGATCGCTAATCATCACATGTTGGTACTGAAAAATAATCATATCCCTAAAGGTCTAATTCCTTTGGAGATATTTTTTGATCATGATGATATTCCCTTGAATTCTACTTTGCAGCCTCAGCCCGAAGAGGTTGAAGATTGTAATATAGGCACCAAGGAAACTCCTAAACTGGTAAAAATATCTAAATACCTTCTCCCTGAAATAAAAAGAAAATATGTCAAGTTAATCAAGCAGTACAAGGATGTTTTCTCCTAGTCCAATGATGAATTAAGAACTTATGATACCACCATCTTCGAACACAAAATTCTCCTAAAGCAGGGTGTTAAATCGTTTAGGTAGAAGCTCAGACAGATAAATCCCATACTACTACCTGTGATAGAAAAGGAGGTAAAGAAGCTCTTGGATGCTAAAATCATTGTTCCACTTAGATACTTTGAGTGGGTAGCCAACCTGGTCCTGGTAAGAAAGAAAAACGGTGAAATCAGACTATGTAGATTTTAGAAATTTAAACAAATCATCCCTCAAAGATGATTATTCATTACCCAAAATGGACCACGTGTTAGAAAACGTGGTCGGGGAAAATATAATTTCCATGATCGAAAAATTCTCAGGCTATAATAAAATTGCAGTCCACGAGGATGATAAGGCGAAAACCACGTTCACCACCCCATGGGGTACCTCCATGTATGAAAAAATACCATTCAGACTAATGAACACAGGAGCTACATTCCAATGAGCTATGGTGTTGGGAAAAGGGTAGACCCAAGGTTCAACACTCAAGAGAACACCAACAAAACCCTAACTACCGACCCTTTCGGCAACACCTGTGAAGAAGATGAAGTCTCACCCGAGGTAGAGGTAGGGATGGTTGTAGGACTCAAATGTCTGCAACCTTATATGGGACATCGATCTGTGATTACAACACCTTAACAGAGCACTTAGTAGTTACATTTCATTAGTATTTAACCAGTATGTACTTCGTAGATAAAACACTAACTACATAGCATCGCAGTTTTCACCCAGATCTAACATATTCAAGAACTAAGCACATTCAGATAGGTTATATCTATCATTTATCCATATTATTAAGCACAAAGCATTAACAGATCTATCTATCATTCATCTATACCAAATCACTTAAGCCGGCAAACACATAAACACATCAATACATCGCACAAAGAATAGCAACACGGGATATACGTCGTTCACCCCCAGCTTGGGGCTATGTCCACCAAATCTTATTCTTCTTTTATTGCCTCCCGTCAATCTTCTACATGCACAGAGCCATGAGATCTCACTCCGCAGAGGACAGGAGATCTATGTGCACTTCGCTATATCCTCCTTCCCCGAGTTACAACACAAAGCCTTTCCACGGTCTCTTACAATCACTTGCACTTGGCTCTACAAGTCTCACATAGTATGCATGAAGCATCTACAATCCACACTTGCACTTAGCACTTAGAACTTGTCACTTAGCAAGGTACCAAAAGACCTTCTCCTTTTCTCACATCGCATAGAATTCTATTTATACATTAAAAAAAGGGCCTAAACATGGGTAAACCCATGGACCAACATTCCCATACCCGTTACATAGCCCAAAACCTAAAAATCCCTAAAAAAGGGTCAAGATCCCACGATATCCGCTTCGACTTGTGCTCCACCTTCGATAGCCTGTCGAAGTCCCAAAATAGGTCAATCATGACCAAGGATTCTCAATACTTGTCCAAGGGCGAACAGGCCCCCAACAATCACCTGTGACTCATCCTTAGTCACTTTGATCTGGGTAGCTTTGCTTCAAAATCCTTGAGCTTAGCTCAAGCTACTTTGACTTGTTGTTGCTCCACGACCTCGTGCTCGGTGAACTCTTGGATAACTGCTTCGTTGATAGGTCCCTCCAAGCGTTGTTCAGCTGCAGTGATGACTTGCTCCAGTTCTTCTCCTCGGCCTTCAATATTCGCAAATAGTTGGCAAGCCTCGTCCTATATTGGTTGGAGTATCTAAGTCACTTCCATGACTTTTGTCTGGATGGTGTGGACCTGCTGTTGAGCAGTGTGTTGTTCTTGGGATCGCTTCATCCTCTTGACTACTGAAAATGGCTTCAACAGTGCCTGTACCATTTCTTCTTGCTGCTTTGCCTCCCAGAGCTGTGACTCCATTGCCTTCAATTCAAGATCATTAGTGAGTCACTCATAAGTCTGGGCACTACGATCACTAAGTTTTTTAAATTCCATGGTGAGGGACTTGATTCTCTCAACTGCGCTTCGAGCAGTTGCTTCTCTTTGATCTCGTACATCCTATGGAGTGTTGGGCACTATTCGCAGCTCCAGGTATGTGATTCTCTGATGAATCTATTGGATAGCTTCCGCAAGCTATGCTACTTGATTCTCTATTGGTTCTTCCACTTTTTTCTCTAAGCCTGTCATAGAGCGAAGTGCTCTGCTGACTGCTTCTTTGACTCCGAGCTATTCTACGAGCAAATGATTTTTTGCTTGCTAGATTTGTGCTTTCTCCTCTTCAAACTTTCTTTGGAGAGCAACATTTTCCTGCTGCACAACTCGGTGTTGCTCTATGACTACTTTTTTCACTTGCTTTAGGGCCTCTCTGGCCTGTGTTGTCTCTTCCTATGCACGACGAAGGTGAGCTTCTATCGCATCATCTAGTTTGCAGAGTTGGGTAGGATCATCTCCCAACTCCAGTTCTTCTAGTGGCGGGGGCGCAGTGGATACTACATGGCTAGATTAAAGGGCCTGTTGTACCCCTCTGAGTTCAACCTCAATTCTTTCATACATCTCTTCTTTCTTGGCTTCGTGTTTCTACAAGATGTCCTACAAGGAATCTTCTATAGCTATGATGATGAAGTCGAAGTCATCAACCGTGAGAACGGTTCGCATCGTGGTTTTTCTTGCTCTTTAATTCTTCCATGAGGTGGTTTTTGTGGGGGAAACCTTTCTTTTCTTCGAGGGATCAACCTTATCCCTAGGCGGTGTTACTTTTCCTTGCTTCTGTTGATATTCTTTTCCATTGGTCTCTTCTCTATCTACTTCGTCATCACGTCCTTGTCCATGTGATACTGAAGTAGTTTCATCTGATGCACTGCTCAGGTTTTGTACTTCTTCAGTTTTCTTCCTTCTGCTAGTTCCAGGTGTGTTGTGTTCTTTGTGAGTGGCCTCCGAGCTGCCAATTAGTTTGACTAGTCCTACTGACCAGTCCTTGGTTATCTGTTGACCAGTCCTTGGGATAAGGAGATCTTCTGACCAGTCCTTGGTTATTTCCTCAATGTACTCCTCTATGAGCTTATATTATAAGTGAAGCTCTTCTTTATCCTCGTCTGTGCGCAGTGATATAGATGAAGTGTCGATCTATGCAAAACTTCATGAGAGGTTTGAACCGGTGCAGGGTGTTCGATGTCATGTGAGGGATGACTTCGATGGCCCTCTTCAACTGGAGACAGTATGTATGGAATACTGCATTCGATTGCCACTTTTTTCCCATATCTCTTGAGTACTGGAGCATGGTGAACTTCGTAGTGAGTGGTTCAAACAACTCAATGTTCGGGAAGGTCCTGTCCTAATCCCGAGCTTCACGATAATCCAATTCTAGCTGGTTGACTAGGTACTTTGCCCAGTTCATCTGAAGTCCTTCTACACATTTCCCGGCGAGGTTAATAATGAATCCTATGACCTATGTAGGTTTGTTCTTTCTCATGATATTTCTTGTGATTAGCTGGCAAGCCAAGCGCATTGCTCCATTCTGGGTGGAAGCTACCTTGTAGCCTCGCATCCCCTTTTCTACATCACCATATGTGTCTTTGATCCTCTGTGCCAGTGTGTGATCTGTAGCCTTCCCTGGGTAGAAGTCCTCTGGGTCGGGTCCTTGCATGCTCAATCTGGTCATCTTATAGATCAGCGTCAGATCAAGTGTGATGCACCTATCTAGCCATAGATATCCACCATGGTAACATGATAGAAAGAGCTTAACACACGCGTTAACTTCTTGGTGCCTTCCAAAGTGTGGAATCTTCATCACATTCAAGAGGGTGGACTGCGTGAGGTTCATATTCCACAGTTGGGGGATTATTTTGAAGTTCTTCCCCTTCATATTGGTCAAGTACTTGTAAGGAGCGATCATACTATAGTTCTTACAATCCCCTAGGTTGAATTTGTTGAACTTCAACGTCACGATCTTATCTTGTTGTGTTCTAACTACACGTATCCCCTTTGGTAGGTACGCAGTAACCATGGTGTAATCAAAGTCTCTCAGTACACTGTCACGACTCACCATGCTAGCCAGAGGCGGGATGTAGTCGGGCAGGATAGTCAGGATTAACTTTGTGTTTGCCAAGTCATCACGATGCTTGGTTCTTTTCTCTGTTACAGGTTGGGATGGTCCGGATCCGTGAGAAATCGACAGGGAGGCTTGCACTCCTCTCATCAATAAATCTTGAACTTCGATGAAAATCACCTTCTTAGCCATCAGGTTGATTAGAACTTCTTCAACGAATTTCTCTATAGCGTTGAGCTTGCCCGACATGCATGCTTAGATCAGATAACTTAGGTGGATGAATGAGTGCTCATAGAAATAGTACATGTGTTGATCTCAATAAACATAACATGATAGTAATGAGTTGGCTAGGATAGAATTCGCAAAAGTGTTTTTGGCACAACAGTCAAAACAATAAGTAGACAATGGTGTAATAGATCTCTCCAACGGACGAGAGGCCTTCATCAATGTGATTATGTCCGTTGCAGCGTGGTCCCAATGGTTTGATGGCGAGATTTCGTTCCATAACTATTTTTCTAACCATTCGGGGCATAGGGATAATGGTTATAATGATTTCAATGGCTATATTTCTTCGCCATGGCGAACTTCCATGTTGCATTGTTTCGATATCTCGACAAAGTTCCAGTTTTTCAAACCTTCCTTCTACGAAGTTCCCTCGGAAACCTCTTGCAGTTTTTCTAGCTTTGCTCTCTTCTTACTGAGCTTTCTAGCCTTTTTCCTTGTGATCTTTATCTCGGTATTCCTCTTTCCATTTTGATTCTTTTCTCCTTTTAGCATAGTAACTTCGTGTTGTTCATTGTCTTTCGTGGGGTTAGAGAGTAATACTTCTTCTCCGTCCGGGGTAGGTGCTCCACTCTTCGGTGAGTCTTCTTGTGTTCTTTCAACTTCGACATTCAAGTGGTTGGCTTTAAATAGCCTCGATCTATTCTCCTGTTCTTCAATCAAGTGTGTTATCCTCTTCGTCATGAAGTATCTTAGTTCTTTCTTCTTCTGTTCTAGGGATTCCTCTTCCTTTCGTCTGGTATGATTTCTCTCAATCTAGGGTTTTTCTAATAACATAGAAAATGGGGCATTATTCTCAACGAATTTAAAAACCTCAATATCTTCCTCTGTCGAAGTTCCATGAGAACTCATAGATATCTGGGTAAGTCTCCCACATAGGGTTAGCAACTTCCCTCTGAATAATCCTATCCCTCCTAATGAAGGAATCACAACAAGATTTCCCAAAATTTCCCAAGTTATTTATGTCATGATATTCACCTTTGTTTCCTCATCCAGAACACAGTCAATGTCGAAGTCTCCTATTCTTTTTTCTATGCACTCTTTTTCTTTGAAGATCTCTGATAAGTTGATATTTCCGTGATCATTCAGGGTTTCTTTCATTTGCAGTAATACAGTCTCTGATTCTTTCAGGGGTTCTATCGTGGTTTTAGTTTCTTGACCTTTATGAGGGTTTTCTTGTCTCATATTCATTATTTCAACCTTAGTAATCATTCTAGGGAAATCCAAAACTTCATGATCCATAGCTTTAAAACAAAGAGAACCAGGTCTTCTACCAAGGCATTTCTTATCAAGATGTCTCGATATTCTGCAACTATAGCAAATATTTCATCTTCTTTTTCTTTTGAATGATCCCCAACCTTTCCTGTAAGTGCACTAGGGTCACAACAACTAACTTGCAAAAAATTCTTTCTAGGGTACTGCATCCTTTTTTTAGTTCAAACATTCTTTCTATGCATAGGAATAACATATCTTTCATCATTTCTATCAGATCTAGTCATATCAAATCTTCTTTCATCTAGTTGTGCCCTATTTTTCAAGTTAGGACAAAATTTATCAAACACACCTAGATCCATACTTTTGAAATAAACTTTTCCACTTATCTTACCTTTTCAGTCAAACCTTTTCACTATTCTTACCTTTATCAGAGCACACAACTTCAAGATCTTACCTCTTTTCTTCAAATCTGACTTTTCTTCTTAGCATAGATCTTTACATGTCAAGTAGAATACTGCACACTAGGGCAACAAATCTACGCATAGATATTTTTCTATCAGTTCCTAGCAATCACAGTTTTAGGTCGGAGACTGCAGACTAGGGCATCATATCTGTGCATAGAGATTCTCTTTCTCTTTACTTCAGTTTCCAGCAATCACAGTTTCAGGTCTCAACAATGAAACCATTTGTTGGGATAGGGGCAGACTCAAGGTTCAACACTCAAGACCGCACCAACAAAACCCTAACTATTGGCCCTTTCAAAAACACCTAGGAAGCAGATGAAGTCTCACCCGAGGTAGAGGCAGGGGTGATTGTAGGACTCATATGTCTGCAACCTTATCTAGGACACCGATCTATGATTACAACACCTTAACAAAGCACTTAGAAGTTATAGCTCATCAGTATTTAAGCAGTATCTACTTCGTAGATAAAACCCTACGTACAAAGCATCGTAGTTTTCACTAAGATCTAGCATATTCAAGAACTAAGCACATTCATATAGGTTAGATCTAGCATTTATTCATATTATTAATTACAAAGCATAAAAAATCTATCTATCATTCATCTATATCAAAGAACTTAAGACATTAAACATATAAACACATCAATACATCACTCAAATCATAGAAACAAAGGATATATGTGGTTAACCCCCAGCCTGGGCATACGCCCACCAACTCTTATTCTTCTTTTATTGCCTTATGTCAATCTTGTACATGCACAGAGCCATGATATCTCACTCCGCAGAGGAAATGAGATCTGTGCGCACTTCGCTAGATCCTCCTTCCCCGAGTTACATCACAAATCCTTTCCATAGTCTCCTACAATCACTTGCACTTAGATCTATAAGTCTCACGTAGTATGCACAAAGCATCTACAATCCACACTTGCACTTAGCACTTAGCAAGGTACCAAAAGACCTTCTCCTTTTCTTACCTTGCCTAGACTTCTATTTATACATTTCAAAATGGGCCTAAACACGGGTAAACCCATGGGCCAACATTCCCATACCCATTACATATCCAAAAACCCAAAAATCCCTAAAAAGGGGCCGAGATCCCGCGATCTCCACTTCGACTTGCCCTCCACCTTTGACATCCTGTCGAAGTCCCAAAATAGGTCAATCATGACCAAGGATTATCAATACTTGGTCAAGGGTCAACATATGGACATCACCTTTTTCGGTGAAAGATATAAGTCTGTAGTGATCTATCTTTCCGATCTAACAGTATTTTCTAAATCTGATGCAGAGCACCTGGTGCACCTCAAATAGACGTTTGAGAAATGTTGAAAATTCGGTTTGTCTCTGAACCCAAAGAAATCTCATTTTTCTATGAAAGAATGTAAAGTCTTGGGTCACATAGTATCTAGATATGGAATTAAAATCTACCCAAAAAGAGTTGAAGCTATAGATAAAATAAATATTCCTAGGAATAGAAAAGAGATTTAATCATTTTTAGGAAAAAATATTTTTTTAAGAAGATTTATCCCAAACTTTGTTGAAATTGTAAAATCGATTACAGATATGCTCAAGAAGAACAATGAAGTTAAATGGACAACCGAAGCCAAAGAGTCATTCAAATGTATCAAGAAAGTTATAGGTGAAGCACCAATGTTGGCTAGCCTAGATTATACGAAGGAATTCTTGATTTTCTCATTTTCCTCCAAACATAATATCGCGACTGTGCTCTTACAAAAGAATAATGAAGGTTTTGAGAAGCCAATATAATTATTTAGTAAAAGTATCAGAAATGATGAACTAAGATATGATATACTAGAAAATAAAGTGTATGCAATGGTGAAAGCTCTTAAAGCTTTTAGAACTTATGTGCTCCATTATAAGGTAATTGCCTATGTACCAACCAATGCTATCAAGGACATATTAGTTCAGCCAGATAGTTACGAAAAAAGAGGTAGATGGTTGGCCAAGATTCAAGAATTTGACCTAGGAGTAAAATCGACCAAACTGGTCAAAGGTCAGGGTTGGCTAAATTACTAGCCCAAAAACATTTCTGGGTACTTGGGATAAATCATTTACAATCCTACGAAGAGCTTCTAGATATTGAATATTTAGATGACTAGATATCTACGACTAAAATCCAGGAGAAATTCTCTTCTTCAGCTTGGTATAAAGACATAGTTTCCTACCTTCTCACTCTATAGTGTCCGAGTGATATGACTCCTTCCAAAGCTAGAATGTTGAAGTTGCACATAGTAAAATATTGTATCATGGACAATAAACTATATTGGAAGGACCCTTTGGGTTTCTTACTAAGCTGTCCAGTAGAATCTGAAACAGAGAGGGTAATAAATGCATTCCATGAAGGGGTGTGTGGAGGGAATCATGCATGGAGAGAAATGACATATAAAATCCTAAGAGCTCTATATTATTGGCCAAAACTATTTATTGATGTGAACGCTAAAGTTAGAGCCTATAACCTCTGTCAACTATTTTCAGGAAAGCAAAAGATTCCCACACTACCTTTGGTCCCAGTTAAAACCGAAGCTTTGTTTCAACAATGGGGTCTAGATTTCATCAGTGAAATACATACGCATTCAAGTGCATAGCATAAGTGGATTTTGAGCATTACTGACTATTTCAACAAATGGGTAGAGGATATTCCGACGCGAAACGCAACAGATATAGTGGTGATTGATTTCTTGGAAGAAAACATTTTATCGAGGTTTGGTTGTCCTCAGAGGATAGTTACTGATAATGCCCAAGCTTTCAAGTCCATGGCTTTGGTAAGTTTCTGTTAGAAGTACAACATTGTACTAGGTCATTCCACAACCTATTATCCTCAAGGAAATGGGTTAGTTGAATCCTCGAACAAGATTCTAATCACCATAATTATAAAAGTGTTGACTAAAAATAAGAAAGCCTAGCATGTACATTTTAAATATGCTTTGTGGGCTAATCAGATAGGCACTAAGAGATCAATCAAAATGTCCCCTTTTAAAATGATATACAGTACCAATGTTGTTCTCCCCATTCATCTTGCTCTACCTGTAATGAAACTCTGGTGATATTCCAAGGAAGAGCTAAATCACGTCACCAGGATAACAAATCAATTGATTGAAGTCCAGCAAAATAGGTCTAAAGTAGATGAGAAGCTCCAAAAATATCAACATAACATGAAAGCCCTATTTGACCAAAAATCTAAAGATAGGGAATTCCTGCCTAGTGACCTGGCTTTAAAGTGGGATGCTAGGAAGGAAGATTCAGGAAAACATGGCAAATTCAACCATATTTAGTGTGGACTCTTCAAGATCACAGATTTCTAAGGGAATAATTCATTTCTTTTGGAAAATCTAGATGGAAAAATCCTTAACGCCCCTATCAATGGGCGTTACCTGAAGCATTTTATGAAATAAACGGTTTTCGAACTCTCACTTTATATACCGGTTTGATTTATTTACTTTGATTCACGATTTTTCATTTCTTTGGTAAGTTTCTACTTTCACTGTAAATACAGACACGTTTGTTGTTTCCAAAAAGGAAAAGAGGAAAAAAAAATAGGTAATAGTTACTATTTCTTTTGAGAAGTATCTGATAACTCTCATGTTTATTTTTGCAGGATACTGGCTGATAGTCGAAATATAAAAAAGAAAAAAAAAACATTTCAGAATAGCGATATGCTCCCAAAACAGGTGATAAATAAATAGTCGGCTTAGTTGAAAATATGAAGAAATTTTCAGGTATGAGCTTCTAAAACCTACTTAACCAAGTTGAAGTTTTTCAGGGGGATTTAGCTAAATCTGAAAGAAGTCTCATTCATAGAAATATTATCACCTAACCAATGATAAGAGGAATATGATAATTATAGACTAATCTTAAAAGGTTTCCTCTGATGTTTAATAAAAAAAATAAAAATAAATAAATTAAATGAAAATTAAATACAAATAAAGTACAAATAAAAGATCTTAAAGAAATATGAGAACCAATGAAAAGCTTATGCAAGATTGAACCTATTTGAAACAAAGCTATTGAACTCTTACTTTTCCAATCTACCCATTTTAAAGCTTGTGTTCCCTTTGGTTCTCATCTTCTCCCTTGGTCTCCACAGAGAGAACATTTCGCCTTAACTCTGAAAACTCAGAAACATGTCTCAAAGTAATGTTAGGTGAATATTTATACGCACCTCTCGATTTAACTAGAAGAAAGTATGTCTAGGTTAATCTTGACTACTTTAGCCTTTCTAATAGATTCAAACTGATCGATTTCACTCAAGGCAATCCCCTGAAAAGTAAAAATCCTCGTGAAAAAATTCCTTGTAGGCGAAGGTGTCTTGAAGTTCGGAAGGAAATTAACCTAGAGTAATCAAAGTGAGTTAACAAACCTTTGTTGCTAATTTATAATGAGATATCATCCCTGGTATGTGACNGTCTTGAAGGTCGGAAGGAAATTAACCCAGAGTAATCAAAGTGAATTAACATACCTCTGTTTCTAATTTATAAGCTGATATCATCCTTGGTATGTGACATAAAAATTGATTGCCCCCACTTCATGCTTATATATATATATATATAACACAGATGGTGAAAGGAAATTCATCTAAATGATTGCCCCCATCTAGTTCAAAAAAGAGATGATGAAATGAAATTCATTAAATGATTTCCCTCATCTCAAGCATTTAAATTCAAGATTACAAAATAAAGTGGTGAAAGGAAATTCAATTTGGGAATTAGATAACTTCACTGGGGTACTGAACAGGCTCGCTGGCAGTGAAGAAATGTCTACGATATCTGCAAGGCTGTTATACATGCATTATAATGTACTCTGGTAGTTAGTCTTCCTCTCGACAAGATTTACATTCTAATCCAACTAAGGAATCCCTAATTAAATTATTAAAATCACTTTTCCTTGACACGAATAAGATTGAACAGAGTCTGATAGATCGGTTAAGGTTGTTTTGATTATCTTGAGCAAATCTGAATACAGTTTCAGGGAAGAGAAATTTTAAATGGCCTAACCAAAAGTCATGATTTGATGTGTTTTGAAGGTTTTCTAAGTTACGGGTGAAACCCTTTTCTCAGTGCGATCCTTTTCTGAAAAAGTTCCACAAAATGCAATAATGACTCCATTTACCCAATAAAGGCACTTGGTCTACTCTTCTTCGCGAGTCGCAGGGAGACGTGATCCCTAGATGGAGCCTATGTTGGAACACATATATTTTTCTAAACTTTAGACTTAGATAAATTTCATTCTGATTTAAATATGGACAAACGGGCACCTGAATATCACCGTTGATGAAGTCTTTTGTTGAATCTAACGATATGAAATACTTAAAAGTTATGGATCCGCCCACTTGTTAAATGTTCAAATCACTAAAGGCTACCTTCAAAATGTCGGGTTTTAGAGATTCACGATACTAATAGTCCAACATGTAAGAACTCCAAAGTCCCTATATACGAAGTCATGAAACTATCTTAAGTTAAATTGGGTTAATTAAATGATTAAAAATGATTAATGATATTAAAACCTTATCGCAATTTCCCGTTTCGGGGATCCTGGCTCGAACAAAAGCCAAAGTCCCAATACCCGAAAGTGCGAAACCCTTGAAGTTAATCACGCTTATTTAAAAGGTTAAAAGTGATTAATATTAATTAATCATTCACGATTTTGCAATTTGGAGAACCTAGCTCGAACTAGCATAGAATATCCTGATACCCAAAACCCCAAAATCTTTGAGGTCAATCATGATTAATTAAAAGGGTTAAATGCAATTAAAATTAATTAATCACATCGTGATTTCGCATTTCATAATTTATAGCTTGGGTTGTTATAATATCTCTGAATATCCGAGACGTTGAATTTTACTTAATGATAACTATGATTAATCGATGCTTTAACAAAGGTTATCTCTTAATTAATACATCGCTTAATGATGACTTGTATATATTCAAATTTCGTATGTTCTTTTCCCAAGCATGAATCACCAAAAATAAATTCCATTAATAATACCTTTAAGGCGATCATTCCAAATAAGATTTTGAGCCACCACTTGAATCTGATTCATTAAAGAAAGTAAATACTCTGTCAGTGAAGGTATTGGTTGATCGATGCGTTTAAAGAAAAAAGAATGCGAATTTAAATTTCATTATGCGTTTTACTGAGCTGTACGTTATTCCAGCTGAAGGATTTTACACCTTTCCTGTAGTAGATAACAAAGTTCAAAGGCTTGAATGTCATGGCTCCATGGAAATCACCTAAAGTGACTGGTGAAAGTTCGAGACAGAACAAAGATGTTCTCTCTGACACCCCATCCAGGAGCATAGACAAGGTCAAATCTTGGACACAAGTATTCAACATCTTACAATATGAATTGGTAAATTTCCCGGATGATTCAAGCAACAACGAGAAGGAGGACATATCTACCAAACACAAAATTATTGCTCAGCCAGAGCTACAGAAGATAGCGACAAGGCCTAAGCTCTTTCCCTACAAAGATATGATTGGTTAGGCATTCGACCACGTAGATATCCCAACCAGAACTATTTTCAATTCACAAAAGGTCCCAGCTGGGTCTTTCAGGTTGGAGCATCTACAGGTGATGTACAAATTGTCTTCGATATCCAATTTCATTTACAATGAAAATTTCCTAGTAGATTTCAACAAGAAGGAATGCGACCAATACAGAAAAAACCTTCCTGATTTAATTAAAGACTGGTATTCTCACCCCGAGAAGTTCAAAGAGGATTCCCATGGTATATACCCAGTTTCCACACTAGAACCCCACATTATGTACATAACAATGATGATGTGTAGGTTCTACGGGAAGGAAAACACAACTCATTTCTTTTTATCGTGGGTACCTATTATACAGACAGTAGCATAAGGGTACTCTTTTGACTGGGAAAAGATATTGTCAGATAGTTTGGTTCAAGAGATTACAATATATCAGTCACTATGAGCCAAGCGGAAACTAGGCCAAATTTTCATGTTGGCTTATATTATGGACCTCGTCTGTTCCATTACACCTTTTCCGCTGATGTACTGGAGTTAGACTCCAAATAGTGTCGAACCCATACACATTTATCATTCAAATCTTTGGGAAGAAAAGGAAAAAGACTTCTTTTATGAGATTTGCAGTTGGGTAGTGGTGTCGATGCACACCGCTATCTATGGCTACCCACCTCCCAGAATCTCTGACAAAATTGTGACTAACTTGGGTAGAATAACAGACTGGTACGTCGAGGAACACTTCTCCTATATTAGGGTTTTTGGTTGTTCGGTTCGTCCATATGATCTGCCACAATTTTTACCAGACCAACTAGTGTGTCGAGAGGTTGCATGACAAACTGTGCTCGGTGGGACTAGTAAGGAGCTCAAAATAGTATAGAAAAAGGTATGGACCTTTCTTCCCTTGCAGATTGGTACATTTTCCCTACTGTATTTCGGTCATTCTAAATTAGAGGTTGCGACCTTGGAAGAAATAAAATTGGTCAGCATTGAATTCAAAAAGCATGACCCGCAAAACATCGTGGGTAACCACATGGCCAACTACAATTTGAAAAGGTATGAACACGAAGATTCCCCTTAAGACGAGATTTTCTGAGGAGAGAGATGCTATCCAGAGGTCTTGAGTTAAGTTTGGGATTTGTCACCCGATAAAATGATTGATTTTTACGACTTCCAGAGGCACCAAAGAAGTAGCCTCCCTAAAGTGTTACAAGGAGAAACCTTGACGTCTACAGTTGCACAACAAACGGAGACTTGAAGCTCAGAAGCAGTAAGCTACAGGGGACAAGAAAACCAGGAAATCTTGGAGAAGACTGAGGTGTCGACTCAGAAAGAATATATCCCATCGAAAAATGTATCAAGTGACCAAGCCAAAGATCAAGCAGAGACACTGGCAAAGGAGGGAGAAGAAGGACCATCGTTTTCACTAGATAAATCAACTACAAATGCAGTCAAGAAACTGTCATCCACCAAACGCGGAAGCCCCATCCAGTTCATCACACCATTACAATTCACTAGAGGGAATCCAAATGAAGAGGTAATATGCATAGAGGACCTCACGCCCATTTCAGTTGAAGAGTTGCCTCCTTCCAATTTCTTTTTCAGTAAGAAAAGGAAGGTTGTGTTGAAGAGAGAAATGCACCTAAAGGAAGTTTCAGCTGTCAAAAGACACAGGTGATAATCGATGGAGAAGCCTTGGAGGAGGTATACTTTGTGGAAGAAGTAGTAGGATCACTGGGGGATTTTGCAACAGCTAACCAGTTTTCAGTCAGAAATTTAAAATAACGATTGAAGCAGAAAGATCTGCAAATAAGCCAATTGCAGAATCAAATGAAGATTGTATAAAAGAATGTTCGGAGCGAGGTCAACAAGGGCTTCGAGTAGATTAGAGCCAGCGACAAATAGGAAATCCAGTAGCTCAAATCCATCCTTGAGGAGATGCACATGAATATATAGGGGAGCCAAGGATGGGCCACCCAATAGGATGAATTGGTAAGGCAACTACAAGCCAAAGTAAGATCTACCGAAAACATTATTGTATATATAACAATGTTCCAAGCTCAGGCATTGGAAGTGAGAAAGGAAATGGAAGAAGTATGGCAAAGCCTTCTCACTAAGGTTGAAACTATCCAAGATCATTTTCGAGTGATAGATCAAGCATTAAATAACATTTGTTTAAGAGATAAAGAAGTTATTTATGTCTGAAATACCTTCCAAGAAGTAGTTGTGTCGTCAACAAAAGGAGTAGCTATGGCTTCTAGGTTGTCCATTTCAGAGCAAACCAGAGGTGATATAATACTAAAGACCTGGGAATCTAGCATAGTTGAAAGTAGGAAAATGGCTAAGGAAGTGAAGGAGTTTTGTGAAGAGGCCTTCCACTCACTCAAAAAATTATCATTAGGCCTTGATAAATAAGATGGCTCTGGAGTACTGGGACAGATTGACATAACAAAACATCAAATTGACATTAAGACAAATATGGAAGAGGCTCAGGCTGAAATATCACAGATAAAACAGGTTGATATTATTCAGATAAATATATGGCTAGTGAAGCCTAGTATGCAATTACAGTCTATAGTTTTAGAATATAGACGAATGGCAGAAATATTGCCTCAAATGGAAAATAAATTATATATTTTTGAGGCTAATAATTTAACAGAGCCCTCTAGGCTCGTGGCGTAATTTGTGAACAGATGCATCAAATGTATTGAGCAAGGAAAAGGTAGCATCACTGGAAACAAATGAGATGAGTTGTGTACGTTATCCATTTCAGAGCTGGAGAACTAGAGAGAAAAATGCCTTTGCCAACATAATGAGGAGACTAATAGAAAACATGCAAGTGAAGCATTTCGCATTTTACATTTTGTAATTTTTACTATTTTATAAAAAAGGGCAATTCCAACCCGTTTAAGGTTGAGAACCTTTTGTATAAATATAACTTTCTAAGGTTAATCACAGGTTGCTTCTTGTTGTATTGTAACTGAGAAAACTCTTTTTCCGTGAGCATTAATACAAGTGCAGACATGGATTCCAAATTTTGTGTTGTTTGAGTTATGTGCCCTCTTTGTGTTTCATATCTTATGTTATCTTTAATTCATTCCTGAACAAATGAATGATTACAATTTAGTACAACAAATACTGTGATTAAGTTCTATTTAGTATTTGAATAGCAAGTAGTTTTTCCTCTGTAGTTTCTATCAAAAAATACAAGACCTACCTTTTATTTGGATTAATACATCTTATATTCTTTCAGGAGTGCATTCTACATTTCTTTCTACTATAAACAAGGCAAGACTCTTCTATCATTGATGCCTTAGTTTGTTTAATAGTTTTGTAATTTGCTTCTGCTCTTTCAATTTGATAAATTGACTCAGACAACGAAATACAGCCCATGTTCTGTTCATATATTAATTCCATTTGAGGATTTAATTCTCACACAACTAATGGAAGAAAAATCATCTTTAAAACCAACTTTCCTTAAGTCTTGATGCCTGAAATTATGCTTTGAGACTTAAGTTTAATCTTAGGAACAACACATAACATATAACAAACCCATTTTGACTGAGGACTCCACTAAGTCCTTCTTTACATGCATCTGTGCATACAATGAAGTCTTCATTTGGGTCTGCAATCCTTAGTATTGGAGCACTTGTTAATAATTGCTTTATGTTTTGGAAACTCTTTTCACAATCCAATGTCCATTGAAACTTCACACCCTTATTTTGTAAGGAAGTGATTGGGTGTGAGATCTTTGCAAATCCTTCAATAAATCTCCTATAGTAGCCTGCAAGGCCCATGAATAATCTGACCTTTGTCACATTCTTTGGCATTGATCATTCTCTAATGGCTTCTATATTCTCAGGATCCACTGCTATCCCATCCTTTGAAATGATATGTCCCAAATAATGAATTTGCTTCTGATAGAATGAGCACTTGCTCAATTTGGCATACAACTAATGCTCCCTTAATACTTGAAACACCATCCTAAAGTGATTCTCATGATATTATTTTGACTTGGAATATACAAGGATGTCATCCAAAAAGACAATGACAAACTTGTCTAAATATTCTCGGAAAACACCATTCATTAAGCACATGAAAACAACCGGTGCATTTGACAACCCAAATGGAACCGTTGTGAACTCATAATGACCATACCTAGTCCTAAAGGCAGTCTTGTTGATATCTTCCTCTTTAATCCTTACCTGATGGTATCCTAACCTGAGATCTATCTTTGAAAATATATTTTCATCCTTCAATTGATTAAAGAGATCATCAATCCTTGGCAGAGGACACTTGTTCTTTACAGTCACTTTATTCAACTATCTAAAATCAATGCACAATATTAATGTCCCATCTTTCTTATTCATGAACAAAACTGGGGCACCCCAAGGTGACACACTTGGGCATATATACCCCTTCTTCATAAGTTTTTCAAGATGCATTTGCAACTTCTTCAGCTCTAGTGTACTCATTCTGTAAGGAGTCTTTGACACTGGAGCTACTCCAGGCATTAAATTTATAGAGAAATTAATATCTCTCTTTGGGGGTAGTCCTAGTACCTCCTTGAAAACATCTTCAAAATCTTCCAAGATTGCATGATCCTCAAGATTTGGCACCTTATCTTTAGGTGTCTCTTCCATATGAGCTGGAAATATTTGACACCCTTTTCTGTAACATTTCTTCAGCTGCAATGCTGAAATTTATTTGATGGTTACTGCCCTAAGAATTCCTTGCACTTTCCTTAGGTTCCCCTCCTCATCCAAGAAAGTAAATGCCTTGTTATGACAGTCTAGGATAGCATGATTATGGTCCAACCAATCCATCCTAATTAGACAGTCATAGGAACCTAAAGGCAAGATGTTCAAATCTTCCCTGGTGTTCAGTCCATTCATGTTCATAAGACATGACTTAACCATCTCATTAACTTTTATTTTGGCTTTGGTAGCTAGCTGCACCAACCAAGAGTTTCCATGCTTGCTTCTTGGAAAATGCAAACTTTCCACCATCTTAGGATCTATATAACTATGACTAGTTCCTGAATCAATTAAAATAACAATGGTTTGGTTGTTGATCATACCTTCCACTTCAATCATATGTGGTTGATACTCTGATTGTTTGTTATCTAGGGATGCATAGATCCTTGGTACATTTCTGCCTATGTCCTCCACTATTTTAGCTTGTTGTACATTGTAGACAGTCCTCACTTTTTCACCTCTGTGAGGACAATCTCTAAACATATGATCTCCTTTACAACCCCAACATTGAATAGGTGGTTGCCTTGTCCTTTGACCCCCTGTCTCAATCGTTTTGGGTTCTCTAGAAGTTGGTTGTCCCTGAGAATTATTTCCAAAGAATGGTTGCTTAGATCCCTTCTTCCTTTGATCCACCTTGAATTTATTTTTGTCTTACCAAGATTTTGCAGAGTTAACAATAACTAGATCAGATCAGGATCAACACAGAGTCTAGAGGAATGGAAGAGGCATAGGGGACTTACATCCAGGAAGATGAGATTAGAGGGATGGATGTCCATTTGGTCATTTAAGGAACAAACTCCAATGGACATGGAGAAGGAAGGGATGAAAACATGAACATGGTAGATACCATTAGAAATTTGCAGAAGGATTTCCAAAGCCATAAAGATGATAACGAAAGGCTTATGAGAGCCAAGGAGCATCAAGATGACTTTAGCATGAAGTTAATATAGGGATTGATCCAAATAGAAAATAAATTGGATAAGGAGAGTGGCTCAAGAAAATCTGGAAGTCATGTGTCTCCTGATCAGAAAATAAAAACCAACAGTGTTAGCAGACATCACCATCGCTCTCCGAGGCATTCCAATAAGAGAGCACACAACAACTCAAGTCCATCCCCTGTAAATAAGCATAAGGGGTCTGGGGTGGATGATCTACGAGGATAAATGAAAAAAATAAAACCTCCTACATTTGATGGTGAGCACAAGAAGGATGAGGATGCAGATACATGGTTGTTGGGCATGAGAAAGTATTTTCAATTGCATAATTATTCTTCTCATGTAGAAGGTAGAATTTCCATCTATCAACTCAAGGGAAAGGAATCCATGTGGTGGGATCAACTTGTGCAGGTGAAACACATTAAAGAGAAAAGTGTTACTTGGAGGGAATTCAAGAAGTATTTTGAGAACAAATACTTGACTAAGAGATACTATTACAAGAAAATGAAAGATTTCTTTGAGCTCAAGCTTGGGAGTATGACCATAGATGAATATGAGAAAAGGTTTTTAGAACTGCTGAAGTAATTTTCTTTCATCAAGGATGAGACAATTAATATTCAAAGGTATTTGAGTGGATTTCCATCATTCATCAGCGAAAAAATACAATATGACGATCCCAAGACATTGGAGGAGACCATAAGGCGAGCTAAATGCCTATATGATCAACAAAAAGCAAGGCCGAATTCACAAAAATCTTGGGAAGACAAAAATAAATTCAAGGTCAGATATTAACTTCAGAATATCTCACGACTTGGCCAAATTTCTAGATTTTCCCATGAATTTAACAACAAAAATTGGGGATTTTTCCCCATTACACCCAATTGTTGTTACTTTTTCCATGGACGCTCTACAACTGGAAATTTGGCCACTTCGAAATAAATCCTCTGTGAAATTTCTCTTCAACTCAAACTTGCTCGACCCATCCAGGATCAGTGTTGAAAAATGAATCTCTGATACCATATTGTAACATCCCCGACCACCCATGCTGAGCCATGCTACTCCATAAAACTCTTTCATTCTTTGATACCATCCTGTAACAAACCTAACATCCAATTGAGTTATGCCACATAAATTTTTAGAACTTCTTGCAATTAGAATATATACACACAGAACTCTTGTGGATATTTATATATAAAATGTAAATAGACAAATGCATTCTGTAAATGCATAGATTCATACTGAAATAACAGTAAACACATACATGCAACATATACATGAAATACCCATAAATATAAGGACAGTTATAACCACACATAGGATAAACCCATAAAAATAAACACGTAATTAGTAATGCATCATGTAAATTTATCACACAATTGACACTTATCTTGGTAAGAATATCACCAATTGCGTGCAGACCTTCCACGAACCTCCCATACTTAGACCACACCGCTCATCACTCTCAGCAGTGGGTCACCCTCGAGCTGGGACTAAACTCCACCCGTGTAAAATGATTCCTAACCAGGCTAAAGGTTCATAGACAACATGAAAGACTCTGTTACAGGTGCCCACTCAACTAACAACCTATAGTACCTCATTCCCCACATGCCTATGCCACCCCAGGAAGTGTGCCCCTTCTCTGCTCAATAGTCCTTCGGTTGCCCCACTTCCTTTCCAGGCTTCAGTAACAGGCTGGACAGGAAGTCTCGGAGCTCTGTAGCTATAGTTTAGAACCTCCAGGAAATCAATTCCCAACAATTCTCTCACCTAGAGAGAAATTTCTCACGGGCCTGACAACCCGCCTCTTCAATCTCCTATGGGCATGACAAGCCACTTCTTCAGTCCATCTCCCAAGCTAACCAACTACACAAACAATTATGTCTCTGGATACAGGTTCAGGTACAATGACATGAAGGTATAGAGGATAGGTCAATGAGTGTGTGAATTCTCCTGGATGATTCACTAGAATCACTGAATGATGGTCGGAAATGATCTAAGTCCAAGCTATATGTATGCATGTCCTCAACTTGACACTTGTCATGTTGGGAGTTACTTTGGCCCACTTGTCCCCATATTTAGAAATTAGGATAAAATAATTATCCATACTTTATGATTTAATAAATATTAATATAATATTCCTTTTTGGCTTAAGCTCGCTAGCTTAGCCCCTTTTTCTTAACTTTTATCCCCCACCCTTTCCCTAACTAGTGGAGTTTAGTCCCCCATAATATTTTATCATGGTCGGTCTATGTGCAACGATGTATTTTATATTAATGATGAGACATATACAAAAATAGGTGCATTGGCCTTTAACATCTAGGCTCTCTGGCCTAATTCAAAACATAAGCATCCTAGCTTATAATAACTAGCTCACCAACCTATAAAACACATGATATACACAAAGGCTCCCTGACCTCAAAATTGCATGCACTTAAGTTGCTATGCTTGGTATCCTATAATATGAACACTTCCTCATTTTATTGTGCAGTACATGCGCACACTATGTCATGAAAAGTGCATACACAATGATATCCAATAGCTCACCAGATTAAGTACATTTTCATTTACATTTACAATTGGTTTCAACTTAGGGATATTATAGATGTGCAGATTATAGTTCAGACAAAGGCATAGTGGGCGCACAATGCACAAAGAACCGAGGATCGTTTGGCGCACAGTGCATAGAGAAACAAAGTGTTGTTGACACACAATGCTTGGAATGCGCATCTGTGGGTTGGAACACCCGCGCAGGTTTTGATATGCATCGGGGGGAGGGGGGAATTTTAAGTGGAATTCTTCTCCTCCATCTCCACACTTATCTCTTGACAGGTAAGGCTAGGCCGGTTATGATCCTTGCAAGGAAAATGGATAAAAAATAAGTGCTCTAAAAGCCCAAATAGGGAGAAAATTTATACCTAATCCCTAGTATGGTTGCCAATCAGTTGTGTCTGTTTCATCACTTGGGTGAGAAAAACAAGGGCACTTACAAGTCTAGTTGGGCCTACTAGACAAGATAGAGGTTAGTGTATGAATTAAACAATCCAAGCACATGAAATAAACAAACAACTAAACTAGAAACAACTAAAGAAATAAAACTACAATTCATAATAAACTTTGAACCAAAATCAATCAACCAAATGACTGATGATAATGCCACCAATGGATAAATATATTAGTTGGAAAACACCATAGAGAAAGGAGGACTTATGGGTCTTCTTTTCCTCCTTGGGAGGGCTCTTGAGTCCCCTATTTGAGATCTCTTCTTACAATGATAAACTAGAAAGAAAACGATGAAGAAATCCAAGCCTATTCCCTCAAGAGGTGAGGGGAATAGATTATTGGAATGTTGCTAGAATGCTCCAATAATAAAAGAGGTTTCTTGAAGGAGGATTGACACAACATAAAAATACTATGAGATTCTTAAATTTTTAGTGCACCCATGGCCTCCATTTATAGCATGTCTTTGAGGCAATATCCAACTGGTTCTTAGTGTGGACAAGGGGCCCTTTAGGGCACCCTTAGGTATTTGACCAGCCCCCCATTTGGATTCAGCTCAGATTTGAGTGTCAAATTAAGTTGGGAGTTGTTCGAGAAGTGGGTGAGGGGTCGAAAAGAACCATAAATGCATAACTCATAGAAGTGTGCGGATTTTCTCATACACAGTCACACATATGGCATATTGTGTGCTCTACAGGATTCTTTGGCCCGCACACTGTGCGCACACTTCCTTAGTGTTTCATCGCATGTGAATTTTTTGACCAATTGTAGCTTCCCATCTGCAAACTGATGGCCAGATAGAGGTAGTCAATAGGATGATCATACACATTTTGCGCATGTACAAATCAAAGCATCCACGCACATGGAATGAGATCCTCCCCTATGTACAACATAGCTATAACCGTGCCCTCCATAGCTCAAGTGACCACAACCCATTTTAGGTGGGCTTGGGATTCTAGCCACTATGTCCCATTGACGTAGCCATACCATTTGCAGTTACTCAGGATGATTCAGCTCATGTCCAGTTTGAAGCTGCCAAGGCGAACAACTTCATTGAGTACATTCAACACATTAGCCAACAGGTTCATGACATATTGGACAGAGCCAATGCTAAGTACAATATGCGGCATGATCAACATCAGGTGCAAAACAACTTCCATGTGGGCGATAAAGTGTGGCTACATTTGGAGAAGGAGCACCTCACTGGACCCCACCGTAAGATTCGCCTACTCTGATAGGGGTCATACACCATCACCAATGTTGTAGGGGACAATGCCTTCGAGCTCAGTATCCCACCATTCCTTGGTCTGCACCCAGTGTTCAATGTTGACTGCCTTCAGCCTTACTTTTCACCTCTACTGGACACATCTGACATGGCAGAACAACTCACACCAACAAAGTTAAACCCAGATAGCATGGAACAAGACACAACTGATCGGATTATGGACACACAGATCAAGAACACTCACCAGCAGAGGATCTAGCTATATCCAGTTGTCAAAGCAGGCCAACTCCTTCACCAAGGCAAGTGGCTCACCAGGGACCAAGTTCAACAGAACTTTCCTCATCTCATGGAGGAACTCAATCCAATGGGGACCATTGCTTCCTAAGGGGGGAGGAATGATCTAGGTGGATATTGGTGGCCACCCGCCTATTCCACTTGGACCCCCACCATTGTTTCTTTAAGTTTTTCAGTTTCCTTAATTGTAGCACAATTTACTATTTTTGGCAATTTTTTGTGTCCTGAACTTCCATAGTCATTTTGAGGCCCTAAATGACGTTTTTTGGGCATCAACTGATCAACAATTATCATCATGTTATTTCTTATCAACAATTTTAGTCCTCAGATATATCTTTCTAATGATGTATCATATCCGTCAAATGGAGATAGTATGCCAAAGTTACGACCTCGGGAAATTGATGCACCAATTTACCCCGACGGGGCCCATATTCTGGCGTTTCATCTCCTAGGGTTAGGTTTTTGGATGTTTAGGGTTCCCATTGTTTCTCAATAATATATAGGCCTTCTAGACTCATTTTAACATAGAGTTCAGCAGCCTGTGGATGCCACATGTCTTCTCAGAGATAAGCTACCAGCGCCCTAGCTAGTTTATTTCTATTCTGTCTGTAAACAAATTTCAGTTCTTTGATATTAATGAAATGAAGTGTTATTAATGCTTTGTATTAATGGTTATTTTTGTATTATGTTGCATTCCTGCATAAATCCATATCACCTCCTTAGTTGGTGCCCTGAGATATTGGGTCGAGTACTACTGTTGGACCCTACACATATATCAGACAACTATATCACATGGAAAACCCTTGTTTGTAGAACCCTTGAATACCCTAACCCTTTGGACAGAAACAAAAATAGAACATACAATATCTATTTCCACACAACTGTGTCTCCTGCATTCGAGTTGTGAAATTACTAAACATTTCTTCCTATTAAGAATTTGGGAATTTTGTCACTGGAATATTATTCAGATCCTGTTGGCACCATTATTTGAGAACTATCCCATTGGATTCCTCTCTTCTCCCTTATCATATTCATACCTATCATTTTTCAACAATTTATTTTCTCATGCACCCGACCCCCTTCCAACACTCTTATTTGGGATTTACCCCATTGGATTCCAATCATCGCCCTGATCTTTTTGATACACTTCACCCATAACCCATTTTCTATGTGGTCCCAGCCACCCCTTTTCATGTTCCCTCTTCATCATGGCCCACACCCGTAGCCAATACTTGGAAGATCTCTTCAATGCCTTGCACTCTAATTTCATAGACACACAACAAGAAGTGAGACAACTCAGTGCCAATGTTGCCACTGTCAATAAAAACATGAATTCCTCCATCGATGACAACATAGAGGACCTCGAGCAAGACCTTGCTACCCATCTTGAATCCTTCAATAGACAATTTGTCTCCTTCACTATGATGATCTGTGCCAAGCTACATATCCTTGCAGATCTTCCCTCATCTGACCCATCTTTTCAAACCGAAGGTGAAACTTCCTCTCATTCCTAGAATTTTCATCCCTGTCACTTTCAGCATGACCTACGCCTTTCACATGTGGATGTGACCAAATTTGATGGATCGAATCCCACTGGTTGGGTAACTCAAATGGAACATTATTTCTCTTTGTATGGCATTATATATGAGTTGGAAAAACTCTAGCATGGTGTTCTCCATCTAGATCAAGAACATTGGAAATGGTGGCAATGGAGAAAAAATGCTCGCCAAGGGTATGTGGCTTGGACGCACTTTGTGGAAGAGCTTTATAAACTCTTTGAAACTAACACCAACCATTTAGGTTGTTTGACAAAGTTGAAACAATCTAGCGCAGTGGAAGACTTTATAGCCTCTTTTGTGCGATTGGATTTCCGTACAGAGGGCATTTCTGATGTTTTATTTTTTGAGGATGTTTTATCAATGGCCTCAAGGATGATATTTGTTCCCATGTCCTCATGGATCAGAATTAGATTTGGGTGGAAGCTACTAAAATATCTAAGGAAGCACAACAGGTTGTCTCTTCTCAATACCGAGAAACCTCTTTTATTCCTCACACTAAACTAGTCACTCCCACTCCTCCTTCCACTCCACTAAAGATCCAGAAATTGACTAGGGTAGAAATGGTTGAACACCAAATTAAAGGCCCTTGTTATAATTATGATGAAAAATATATTCCTAGGCACAAGTGTAAGGAACAAAATCTTTTTATGGGAATCTCAGAGGATGTTTTGGAAGACTATGTTGAGGCACCCCTTATGGCCATGTCACCTGAACCCACTGACATGACCCCTCTCTCAGACCCTCCCAAAGTAGAAACAGTCATTTCCCTAAATTCTCTCATTGGATTCTCTACTCCCCAAACCCTCAAGCTAATTGGTTACATTAAGCATAGGAAGGCCATCATTCTTGTTGATAGTGAAAGGACCCATAAATTTATTCATCGCCTCATTTCCCAAGCAACTAATTGATATATCAGTGTCGTCAATAATTTTCAAATCATGATTTCCAATGGTAGGTCCATGAAATGTGGAGGGAATTATGAAAATGTGCATCTCCAAATTGGTCAATACCACGTGAAATCTCATATGTTTTCTCTCAACATGGGAGGTTGTGACATTGTGTTGGGTACAAAATGGCTAAGGACTTTGGGTCCCATTCTCGTGGATTTTAAGGAATTAAGAATGCAATTCAACCATGAGGGCCAAAAATGTAAGTTCCATGGCATCACCGTCGGTTCCCCAAAGATCATCAGTTCCCATCGTATGGAAAATCTGCTCAAAAAAGGTCATTCTGGAATTATTGCACAACTCCATTCCATTCAAGCCACTGAGACACCCTCTGTGTTGTAGGATCTCCAATCCATCCTCTTTAAACATCAATTTCTTTTTCTCACTCCCTAGGGACTCCCTCCTTCTCATGGTGTTCATGATCATTCCATTCCCCTTGTCCCTGAAAGCCTTCCTCCCAATATCTGTCCCTATTGTCATCCCTTTTCCAAAAGAAATGAAATTGAGAAAATTGTTCAAGAAATTCTCAAAGTAGGTGTTATCTTCCCTAGTATGAGCCCCTACTCTTCTCTTGTGGTCATGATCCTTAAGAAATAAGGTTCTTTACGCATGTGTCTCAACTTCTGCACCCTCAACAAACTCACCATTAAATACAAATTTCCCATTCATGTCATTGATGACCTCTTTGATGAATTGAGTGGCACCCAAATCTTTACTAAACTTGATCTTTGTTCTGGCTACCACCAGATACGTATGAATGATATAGAAATTTTTAATAATTCATTTAGAACTCATGAGGGACACTATGAGTTTTTGGTCATGCCCTTTGGCTTGTGTAATGATCCCTCCACTTTCCAAAGCCTCATGAATCGTGTCTTCCGTCCTTTTCTCCATAATTTTGTCTTATTTTTCATTGATGATATCCTCATCTATGGTAAAACCTGGACAACCCATCTTTCTCATGTGGATAAAGTTCTCCATCTACTCTCTCAGCACCATCTTTTCCTTAAACAATCTAAATGTGCTTTTGGTGCCTCGAAAGTCGAGTACTTGGGTCATCTTGTTGGAAAGGCCAGTGTCATGGTGGATCCTAAAAATATTGAAGCTATGCAAGATTGGCCTTACCCAAAGACTCTCAAAATCTTGCGTGGATTTCTCGGTTTAACAGGTTATTATCACAAGTTTGTTAAGAATTATGGAAAGATTGCAACACCTCTCACTGCTCTCCTTAAAAATAATTATTTCACTTAGACTCCAAAAATTGCTCAGGATTTTCAAACCTTGAAGATGGCCATGTGCAGCACTCCAGTCCTAGCCCTTCCTGATTTCACAAAGGCCTTTGTCCTAGAATGTGATGCTTCCAGGAAAGGAATTGGAGCAGTCTCTATGTAAGAGGGTTGACCTTTGGCCTTTACCAGCAAACAATTGTTAGAGAAAATTTTTGGAAAATCAATCTATGAAAAGGAAATGTTGGCTATTCTACATGTCGTGGATATTTGGCACCCTTATCTATTGGGGAAACTCTTCCAAATTAAGACAGATAATCAAAGCCTCAAGTATTTTCTAGAACAACGCCTTTCCTCCCCAGAGCAACAAAAATGGGTGACTAAGTTATTTGGATATGATTATGAGATCATTTACAAGAAAGGAAAATAAAATGTGGTTGTGGATGCACTTTCCATAAAATATGAAGATGAAGGGTCCCTTTTTTCTCTCTCCTTCATTGTACCATATTGGCTCCAAGTTGTTCGCCAAGAATGGCTACACGATCCCAAAAGTTCGCATCTGATACAACAATTGTAGGGCAATTCTCCAGTCTCCCCAAGGTACTCTTGGCTCAATGATGAGCTTTGATACAAATTCCATTTGTGTTTAAGTAAACAGTCAAAACTTAAATCCACATTACTTTATGAGCTTCATGCTACACCCACTGCTGGGCACTCAGGGTTTACCAAAACCTATGACCGGGTCAAACGTTCTTTTTTATGGAATGGTATGAAATAAGACATTCACAATTTTGTGGTTGAATGTGATGCTTTTCAATGCAACAAGGGAGGAACAATCAAAGCTCTAGGCACACTACAACCGCTTCCGATTCCACCTTCTATTTGGAGGGATATCTCTATGGATTTTATTGTAGGCTTACCTAAATCAGGCAATAAATCAGTGATCATGGTGGTAGTTGATCGTCTTTCCAAGTATGCTCATTTATGTGCTATTCAACACCCATTTAAAACCTCCACTGTGGATCAAATTTTCGTGGATCAAGTCCTCAAGCTTGATGGCATGCCTCATTCTATTGTTTCTAATTGCGACCCAACTTTCACCAACAAATTTTGGCAAGAACTGTTCAAGCTATAAGGCACCCAATTGCATCTCAGCACAAATTATCATCACCAGACTAATGGTCAAACTGAAGTTGTCAACAAGTGTTTGGAAACATATTTGAGTTGTTTTGCATCGAAAAGGAAAAATCAGTGGACTCAATGGTTACCACTAGATGAATGGTGGTACAACACTTCTTACCATATAGCTACCCGCATGACTCCTTTTGAAGCGGTATATGGACAAAATCCACCTTCATTTCTTTCATACTTTCCAGGTGTCTCGAAGGTCCAGGTGGTTAACCAAATGCTTACAGTTAGAGAGGATATTATTTGTACCCTCAAAGATAATTTGGTCATGGCCCATAATCTCATGAAGAAACAAGTTGAATAAGGTCGCTCTGAATGCCAATTTGTAGAAGGAGATCAGGTGTTTCTTCCACTGCAACCTGACAAGAAAAATTCCCTCAAGGCTGACCATTGTTAGAAATTGGCGCTGAAATTTTATGGTCCTTATACCATTCTCAAGAATGTGGGATAGGTGTCTTATCAGTTATATTTTCCCAGTCATTCTAAGCTCCATATTGTTTTTCATGTTTCCTGCTTAAAGAAGGTTATTGGAACGAAGTGCCAAACTCAAACCAACCTTCCCGAGTTGGACAAAGAAGGCTCCATTTGGCTACAACCACATGCATTTTTTGACCAGCATGAGCATCATCTATGTCAGTGCACCATCAAGGAAGTGTTAGTCCAGTGGAAAGATACAACTCTAGCAGATTCCACTTGGGAACTAGCTACCATTCTGCATCAATTTCCTCATCTCAAGCCTTCAGGACAAGGTTGTTTTTAAGGGGAAGGATATGTTAGGGACCTAACCCCTCAGGTAGGTAGAATAATATATTTCCATATAATAAAGATCAATATTAATAAGGCCTAGCAATAAGGAAGAATAAGTCAAATGTATGAAGACCTAATAGAATCTTCTACTTCTAGAAGGATCTTCCTCTAGATTGTTCTTTTGGATAGAAATATTTAGGATAAATAGGAGTATAGGGTATGGGAATTTTTGTCTTGGATATTATTGTAATAGAGCTCTGCACTGTTGGAGGTTTCCCCCTAGAAAAGGCAAGTGACAATTGCTCTGATATTATTGTGGTGTTGTTCCGGTTATATCATTGTTTATCTACCATTTTTAGATAATTATTTTTGTTCTGCATAATATTTTATATCCGGAATATTACATGTTTGCAGTATGCATATTCTTAATTTTTTTTCTCTCACATGTTTAACCCTCATGGTAGCTTGTTATTCTGAATGGAGGAGGAGATGGATCATCCAATAATCTGACACAAGTTGTTGGAAGAACAAAAAATAATAATTCAAGCAACTTTGGCTTCAAACATATTATTGGTAATGTGTGATCAAAGAGATACATTTCAATGAGTGAGAACTCCATTGTTAGGTAGTGGAAGAAACACATAGCATATAGCAGAGCATAAATAAGCAATATCAAACACGCATTACAACAAACACATCAATCATACACTTGACACAGTGATTTATGTGGAAACCCAATGAGGAAAAAAACCACGGGAAATGATTATCGGTATTCTTATTATTCAAGGGAGAATTACAATATCCTCTCCTCACACACTCTTCTCTCTTCTCCTTGCACACGCTTGCACTCACATTGTACTCCACCTCTATGGGTATTCTCACATACATAACATCTATCACTCAGTTATACAAATTGATCATGAATAGATCACATAGTTACATGAGCAGTTCATAAATAGATTGCATGCATTCTCATTAACAAAGATGCATGCATGTGCATGTGACTACATGAGGAAATTCGTTGGCATGTTTCCAACAATCTCCACCTTGACGACAATTTACCTGATATATTATGCCCTTAATTAATTCATCACCTTTTATGCAAGCCAAGAGAAGCCAAACACCACCGTATCTTCTCTAACAAAATTGGTTTCATAAACATGTCTGTAGAATTCACTTTTGTATGGAACTTTTCCAAAGACATTCCACCTTCATCAACAAACTATATTACAAAATGTTACTTAACATAAATATGTTTCATATTACTGTGATAAGTTGGATTTATAGCCAAATGAATAACACTTTGGTTATCAAAAAATACTTTCACCTTGTCCCGCATCCTTCCAAACTCACCCAACAAGCCCTGTAACCAAATTACCTCCTTACATGCATGTGAAGCAGCCATATTCTCTACCTCTGTAGTGGATAAAACGACTACGTTTTGAAGATTTGACATCCAACTAACATGTCCTCCTGTAGTATTAAAGATATATCCTAAGGTGCATCTCGTTTTATCCAAGTCACCTGCAAAATATGAATCTACATAACTACAAACTGAATCTATGGAGTCATCATAGGTGATAGAATAACTGCTTGTGCCTCTAAGATATCGAAGCACCCATTTCACTACTTCCTAATGCCTTTTTCCTATATTTTCCATTTATCGACTAACAACACCAACTGCATGTGAAATATATGGTCTAGTACTCACCATTGCATACATCAAACTTCCAACTACATTACCATATGGTACACGAGTCATATAATCCTTTTCTTCATCCTTACTAAGACATAAACTTGAAGAAATCTTGAAATGGGAAGGCAAAGGGATCTATACAGGTTTCACATTATTCATACTGAATCTCATAAGTATTTTCTCCACATGCTTTTGTTGTGATAACCGCAACTTACCATTTTTCCTGTCTATGTGTATCTCCATGGATAAGATTTGTTTTGTTTCTCCTAGATCCTTCATATTAAATGCCCTAGCCAACTGAGCCTTTAACCTTTTGATTTCAACCATGCTCTTTCTTTCCACAAGCATATCATCAACATATAACACCAAAATAATGAACATTCCATTTTCCAACTTTTTAAAGTAAACATAATGATCATATTCACTTCTTGTAAAATTTAGGCTCATCATGAAGGAATCAAACTTCTTGCACCATTTCTTGGGAGATTGTCTCAGGCCATACAATGACTTCTTGAGTTTGCAAACAAACCTCTTATTGTGATCCTGAAAAAACCCTTCTGGTTGTTCCATATATATATCCTCATCTAAATCTCCATGTAGAAACGTTGTTTTAACATCTAGCTTCTCTTACTCAAGATCAAGAAAAGAAACTAGTGCTAACATAACATGAACTAAAACAATCTTCACAACTGGTGAAAATATCTCATGAAAATTAATACCTTCCTTTTGAGAATACCCTTTTTATACCAGTATTTCTTTATACCTTTCGACTTTATCATCAACACCTTTTTTTAGTTTGTAGACCCACTTGCAGCTGACAAACTTCCTATCCTTTGGAATTTCTACAAGGTTCCATGCTTTATTTCTCTCTAAGGAATCCATTTCTTCTTTCATAACATTCTTCCATTGAGCACTTTCAGATACCTTAATTGCTTCCCAAAAACAAATAGGTTCTCCATCAATAGAAATCAAAGCCATAGATGAAACATAATCTTCATACATTATAGGAGGATTCCTGACCTATTAAGATCTCCTCAGAGATGGTTGAGGCATATCCTCAGTTTCATGGATATTTTCTACATCTACATCTTCATCTTCTTCTTCTGTAACTTCTTCATGATCCTTCCTTTTTGAAGATGGTTGAGTTTCCAACTGAATTTGTTGGACTTGAGGTACATGTTCCTATCTCACTTCAACATCTACCAATTCTTATTTTAAGGGTGAGGATTCATCAAATACTACATCTCTACTTATGATTAGTTTGTGGGAAGTAGGATCCCACAGTTTGTACCCCTTAAATCCATCACCATAACCAGAAAAGACATATTTATTTGATCTAGGATCTAACTTAGAATGTTGATATTTTGAAATAAGAGCATAAGCATCACAACCAAATATTCTCAGATTTGAAAAATCACATGAATGACCCGTCCATACCTCTTCTGGAATCTTATAGTTTATTGTAGTTGATGGTGACCGATTTATCAGATAACATGCTATAAGAACTGCTTCTGCCCACAATTCCTGCTGCACATTGGCATTACTAAGAATGCTCCTTTCTATCTCTAGAAGATTCCTATTCATGCATTCGACAACACCATTCTACTGAGGAGAATTGTTATAGCCCTAAAATGCCCTACTCATGCATACATGCCATTGGACCTCTTAATTGCATAATTTTCCAAATCAATGTTGAGGAGATCTACTTAAAAAACCATTTTTTAGAGAATGTATGTGCCCTACACCACTACATCCCGCATACATACAATTGTTGCATGCTATACATCCCACGTAAATACATTTGTTTCACAATGCATAGCCTGCATATACCTCCAAAAGTTGCAAAAATTAAAAAGTTGTAAGGAATTCGTTTGAATTCACGGGCTATTGGAGGTTTCCCAACCAATTCACCTGCTATAGCCCATCCCCCAACCGAATAACCATCATTTTTTCATATAAAAGGAGGTTTTGGGGTCTCATTTCACAACCAAGCATAAGAATAGTGAAAATATACCCAATTTCACTTCCCTTCCTTGCCCAAGAATTTGCTACATTTTGTGAGTTACTGCCTCAACATTCCCTCTTTAGCCCCTTTTATTCCATTTAATCCATTCCCATTCCTTGAGGTGATTAGTAGATTGTGAGAAGAGACTTATTGAAGGTGCACTTGGAGCATTGTAAAGAGGAACCCAGACCAAGTTCACGGAATGATAGCCGGCAAGGTATGTAAGTTTCGGTCTTTGTATAATGAATAACATAATCTTTTTTCCCTGTCCCAAATGATGATGTTTTGTGTATTTTATTTGATTTATACATAACATTTGATGTCTTGGATCCAAGTCAAATTTGGGAGGATATTTGCAGTCTTTGGAACTACAAAGCTTGAGGAGATCATCACTAGACGTGGGATAAAAGGTATAGTTATCAATCTTCTGTTCTACTTCTTTCTGTTCATTTATTTTGGTATGTTTGGGGTAGTGTAGAAACTAGGTAGACTTTTATACGGTCATTTTCTCTATATATATCCTAAAAACTGATATAGTTATAGGTGGATTTTCCCTCTAGCAGAATTGGCGACCATACTAGGGATCAAACCTAGAATTTAACTATGGACTTCGGGGGGGTTCCTCTCAGTTACTTTTATACTTTTTTGGGCTAGGGAGACTAAACTCATAAAAAGGTTGTGAGTCCATAGTTAAGCTCTTTTCAAACTCCTTAAAATTGAAAATATTGCCAAGTGATCTTGTCTTTGTCACACTCGTTAAAATGGTTTTGAATAGACATATTTTAGATGCAATTTTAACCCTTTTTCGAACCGACTAGACTAAATCCGAAAAAAGTACTCCCTGGAGTCTTCTTTTGTGTTTTTTTAAACTCTCTAAATGTGAAAAAAATTCCAAGCTTACCTTCTCTGGGCTCATAAAAAATTACATAGAAGGGGTCTCACTATGTCATGCTTAATCGCATTGCGGGTCTCATCTTTACATTTTTGGCCTAATGTCGACTCCATGCCTCTTTCAACTGAACCTTTGAAGCACTCCTTATACGCAAGCCTTGCAACACTTTTTTCATCTATGATTTGAGACCTTAACCCATGGAGGAATTTTCCCCGAGTGTCCTTACCTTTACCTTACACATGTCTCTTTTCCTTGAGCATTAGTCTGTTCCATGTGCTTGGGACCAGTTTGCTAGTCGTGACACTTGGTCCTCCTTTGTAACGTAGCATTCTTTTATTCTTTTTCAAGATCTTTAAAATAATTGAAAAAGACAAAAAAAATCAAATATTCCAAAAAGAGGGGACGAGAAATATACATTCTTTTTTCAGTTGCATAGATAGTTTCTCTTGGACAAAGCACATCCTTCCATTTGTTCATCAAGCATTGGGATCTAGCATGAACTTAGAATTTTTTTCTCGCTACATAGAGTTGTGTCCTCCTACATTTGATTACTCTTCCAAACATATGGAGAGTTTATGTTGCCTCCTGCATCACAAACTTATGTCAATGTCATGTTGCTTGAGTCTGATCATCTTTCGTGCTTTTTTACAAGGGAAGTTTTACCAAACATGGGTCGACCTTTCTGGAATTTGTCTCTTCAATTTCATGAGTTGGCCATCCCAAAAGTCCAGTCAAGTCCAGATTTGAAATGGATGAAGTTCTATTCCTGATCATCGAGATCCTCCAGTATTTTCCTGATGGATTGTCGAAGACCTCAAAGTAGTGAGTCTTACACTCCCATTATACTCCTACTTGAGTTTTGACAATATTGAATTTGTTGTTGGAGCTATGAAGACCTCATCTCTAGCCGCACGCAACACTAGATTCTTGAAGATGCATACTATGCTTGTATATCTTCAACTGATTTTGAGATGTAGATCCGCTGTGTATTGCTCGTTGTTATGAGGAAAATATCTCTATGGCTAGGGTGAACCACAACAGACGGAAATGTGATCCGGATTATTTTCGGCACGAAATGAGATCGGAGATATAATAAAGAAATGCACAGAGATATCACAGATATTCAATAATATAATAGAAAT